>PVJX010001311.1:0-169266 GCA_004027295.1 Dolichotis patagonum
GCTTCCGGGAGTCTCAGTGCTTTGTGGAACGTGGCCTGAGAGCAAATGCCTTGCTCTTCCTCTGCCACATTGCTCCCCTGCTCTGCTTCCCGGGCCCTGTAAACCAAGCATCTTTGCCACTGCTGTACCTGGGGGTTATGTAACTTGTTTTAGGTTTCTGCCAGTATTCATAACTCTGAGTTTGTCTTCTCTGAAAAGAATGTGGAATTTGACTGTTGAAAAAGTCTGCCAATGTTAAGGCTTTGGGGAAGGGGTGATGGTATTTCCAGTTGTACACAGAATAGTTGCATTATGGTTGGCAAAATTATGAACTTGCTATTATTCTTACTTCTCGAGTAAGGTAGTTTAAGGAGATGAGTTTGTGTCTGACGCTGTCCAGAGACTGAACCCCGCGATGGCTGGGGCGGAGCGTCGGCCTGCCTGGCTTTGAGATCCGTAGGACGCACTGCTGGAGTTCATGTCTCATCCCTTGCACCTTGCACACTGGCACTGTTTGCCTGCTTTGCTTTGCTTTGCTTTGCTTCCTGGCCACCCACGAACGGATCCTCCTTGCTGTGTCACCTCCTCCCACCAGGATGTTTCTGCTTTGCAGTCAGCTGCCCATAGACTGAGGCTCCCCAAAGGGTGAGCAGGATTGAACCGTTCCTACCTTAAATTATGGGTGTCAGGTATTGTGCCCCATTGGCCGGAAGCTTGCTAATAGAGTTTTAAGTGATTTTAGAATCTATTAGATGCTATCCCAGCTCTTCTCAAAGTTTTCTTCACTTCAGTGTTTTTGGTGGGAATTTTGCTGTTTTGTAGAGCTCTTAATTGAAAATGATAACGAGCAAATTATCCTTGAGAATGTGAGACTTGCGTTGGTGCCCTTACTTAGTCTGTGTGTGGGTCCAGTACATGATCCGAAGCATTTCAGAGAAAGTGGGCAACACCCAGTGCAGACGGCAGACCAGCCTGCCATGCCTTCACTTACGGGCTTAGGTTTATTTTTAACATACCTCTGACTACAGCCGGCTGTGTTCTGGTGAAGCAGATTTTTTAACAGGTAATATTATGGAATTGTATCCAGTACTAACACTTCAGGAAATAGAGAGTATGAAAATAGTTTTCCACAAAGCATTGAGCTGAAGAGAGATGAGTACAACTAGGGGAAGAGAAGTAGGGACCATCTGATGCTTCAGTTCCTAGCTGCTCAGCTACACTACAGGATTACAGCAGTGATAATCTATTCACATATGATAAGGCAGGAAAATACTGAAATGATGAAGCACCTGATACAAAAATATGGATTTTACTATCTTTAATTGTGAATTTGGATCTAATTGCATAAAGTGTCCTGCCTCACATAAGGTTGTAAAAATATGTGGTCTTAAAAATTTGCATGGTATTTACAAACAAAAAACCCAATAAAATAAAGGCCAAGTTGCAAAGGTTTGCTAGAAATATTTAAAGTTATGCAATACAGAATAGCATGTTTCATAAATTAAACTTAATGGTAACTGCATGATTGATTGTTTGTTCATTTGTTTGTTTATTTAGAGACAGGGTCTTGCTGTGTAGTTCAGGCTGCCCCTGAACTCACTATGTAGTCTAGGCTGACCTAAAATGTGTGATAATCCTCCTGCCTCAGCCTCCTGAGCACTGAGGTTACAGGCATGAGCCACCAGTCCCGACTTACATCATTGTTTTGAGGTGTCTTGAATTAATATAATAGAACATCATTAAAACAGTAACATAGGTATATATTAGAGAGACACGCTCAAAAAACTTTTCACAATAATAGAGTCATGTGATATTTATTTATTTATTTATTTATTTATTTTTGTATTTTGGAGACAGGGTTTCTCTATGCAGTTCAGGCTAGCCATTAACACACTTTGTAGCCCAGGCTGGCCTCGAACTCCCAGTGATCCTCCTGCCTCAGCCTCCCAAGTGCTGAGATTACAGACATGCACTACTACATCTAGCAGCATGTGATTTTAAAATAAATATTATTTTGTGAATGGATTATAGTGCAAGTACAAAAGGAAGGAACCTTGCTGGAATATTTTATTTTTAGTTTTAATTAATATATAAAATAGTACATTTTATGAGTAGTTGTTAACTCTTTATATCTTTTGTCTAGTAACACGTTTGACTAAGCATTTTATTTAAAAATATTTTTTCACTAAACAATGCTTTGAAATAATCAAAGCATGGAACACACATTTTATATCAGCTGTCTCATTTATTAGGAAGTAACTTGTAGTCAAGTATAGTGTGTAGTTTGATGAACAACTTTTTAATTCAGGCTGGTGACAGACACTTCTTTGCTGATATATTCATGTGTGAAGAATTTATCTTGTATGGTTAAAATAAGTCAGTGGACACATGGGAAACATGAAAACAATGTATCCATAGAAAAGGATGATCTTAAAAAAAAGAAAAAGAATAAATGACCCTATGGTAAATTACCATTTGATAATGAAGGAATGGATTAACTCCTAAAATGTGATCATTTTCTAAATTCTATCAGGAAAAACTTTAATCTAGCAATGTATATGTATGTACCTGGGGCTTGACCCCAGGTTCTTCACACTGAACGACCTTCCTGGCCCTTGTTTTATATTTTAATTTTATCAAGGCTTTTTCAGTTTGTCCAGTCCAGGTCTCCCAGACTACCTGGAATTACAGGTGTGTGCCACCATCCTAGTAGGCAAATAGAATTTATGATATGTAAATGAAAGTAATGTATGTTTTACTAGTTCATTTTTGCTTTTACTGTGGCTTTTATTCATATAATTTTAAAGCTTAGCAGGAATAAAAAATATTTCCCTATAGGTTCTCACAAAACTTACCACTTTGCATTTATTGTATCCCTTATTGTCATCTTTTATCTAGTTTAAAACAAAAAAAATTTCAGGATGAGGGCTGCATCATATATATATATATCATATTCATGGTATATATGTATGCATATATTTTAGATCCCAAATAAGCTAAAATTGTATATCACAAGATTCAGTAGAGGAGTTTTGAATTGAAAGGTATGGTGCCTTACTAATATAATAGCCTATCAACAATAGAAATAAGTTTTCAGGACCATTACAGGTGTCATTTATATTTCTGCTACTGCAAACTCTATTTCACTCTGTGGAAGAAAACATGAATTGAAATATGATGCAGTCTGGCACTCAGAATTTTCTGCAGATTAATTCCATCCTCCCAAATACATTCATTTTGGAATTTGCAATCTTTCACCTTATTTATCACCAGAGAAGATGATCAGAAAGGTCGGAGGGTTAAGTCAATAAAGCATCATAGCACATGGACTTGTTTTTGGTGTTTGTATATTGCTTTATTTGTTGAGTGTGAAAAACTGATTAACAAAGATAATTGAAAAGGAAAAATGCATTGAAATAACCAGGTCTTCTGGATACTGAAAACCCATGCAGAGATATGACATATTAATATCATGAAGAATCCCAGAGTCCATTTAGTGACTTATCATACATTTTTCACTCATGTTTCCATATGACTTGATGTTGATTAAAGAAAAACCGTCCCACTTTATTAGTATTGATACCCAACTGTAAACCTGTAAACTAGCCTGCTTAATTTTGAACTGGAAACAGGGTGCGCAGGATTGACTGTTCCATCTTTGTTATGGAACAGTGTCACCCACTCCATCTCTGTCGACAAAATCCAGACAGGGAACCATGATTCACAGTGAGGAACACTGCAGAATACCCGTTTTCATGCTGCTCTAATTCCGACAATTCATCATTCAAGTAAATGAGCTGATGAGCCAGGGAGATGTGTGATGTTCCCTTTTTCCTAATCTGGGAAACTGTTCCTTATACTACTTAAA
The DNA here is from genome assembly GCA_004027295.1 of Dolichotis patagonum. Taxonomy (NCBI): domain Eukaryota; kingdom Metazoa; phylum Chordata; class Mammalia; order Rodentia; family Caviidae; genus Dolichotis; species Dolichotis patagonum. The sequence continues at coordinate 3,848 of PVJX010001311.1, forward strand.
ACCAGAGGGCTTTGGAACAGAAGTTAGCATCTCCCTGGGTCCCATCAAAGTGAACACCTGTGATAACGCAAATGGCACTGATCAACCGAATGTCATGGTTTGAGCAGAAAAGATTCAACCCAAGTGTGAAGCTTTAGGAAGAAATTTTCAAGGCCTTGCTTTGTTATTTCAGTTTTCTTAGCTGTTTATATTGATGTGCTGTAAATCTGGGCTGTTAAAAACAGCTCTGTAGCTCTCGATGATTTTCTAGAGTGTTAATTTTAAATCTGACACACACTTTTGCACAAATTTATATCTGAATACTTCACCCTCCATTAATTCCTTTAATCAGCACCCAAGTAATTGATACATAATTTTTGCCCAAGACCAAGTTTCAACTCCATTTACATTCAAGGGACTGAGTACTTGAAACACTTTCCAAATAATAAAGCTTACTATTTAAAGTTTATATCACTTTGAAAATGATAACCTTATCCTTTCGTGTCCAGGGAGCGTCCAAATAACAGCGACACTAAAGGTCATGGGAAGTCTCTTCCCTGCAGTTATATTGGCAGCTCAACTATATCAAGATTTTGATGGTTTTGCCTGATTATAAATATTGCTGAAAATATATAGTCAAGAAAATTGTAAATTAGAGTAGATTTGACAGCTATAATTAGAAAAAAAATGGAAGGCCTGTAGTCATATGGTGTATATGTGGTGAGCAAAAAATTCTAAATCATCTAATATTCTAACTAATGAATATTATTGAATCAGGCATAGTTCTGAGGTTATGTGAATCGGGGTTGGACGGACAAACAAGATCTGTTCATAGCACTTTGTTTTTTGCAAGGAGGAAAATCAGTTTAAAATATAAACACAATAAAACTTTCCATTGACAATAACGCCAATAAGCTGTGAATCATAGCAAATGAAATGGGCTATTATCAAATAATTACTTTCCCTTACTCTCCTGACTGTCCTATAAAGTGACGTAGGAGGACAAGAGAACATACAAAGTGCTATTTTTACAAATTGTTTTTAAATGAAGATAACATGAGATTTTTTAGAATTACCAAAGGCATACTGTGAGAAATATGCATGAAGTATACAGTATGCCCCAAAAGGAAATTTTAAATTCATGCTTTTTTAAGTACAGTTGTAAAATGTTATATGTCAAGTGATAAAGTGGTTATAAACCAGGAATAAAATTGATATGCAAGCTGCTGTAGGTGTGTGAGGGCCTGACAATGTGTTGTCATGGCTTTCATTGTTTCAGAAAAATCTCTTTAATTTTTAAAGAACAGCTTAAATGTCTATCTAATAATTCCACAAAAGATATTCAAACTCTGTGAAGAGAGATTGTGTGCTTGTTTGTTTGGGTTTATTACACTTCCGTGTTGTCAGTGAAAGAAGAGGGAATTTGTGACAGGGTCATGTGCATTACATGGAGAACCTTGATATTCTGAACCCCTCGTCTGTTTATAACCTCTAGAAATCCACCCTTGTCTGAATGCTTTCCTTCATTTTTTACTTGGTATCTGGAAAGTCACAGAAATGCTTTGTGATTTTCTGATAGTAGAAGTTGAATTACAGGAAAATAAACACCAAAGCATAGACTGATATTGAAATGTTTCTGTATTCAGCTGCTTTCCTTGGAGTTTGCATGTACCGCTAAAGAGATTTTCTTGTGCATTTGGGTAATACCCTGATGTCAGTTTAGGATGGCAACATATTCTCCAGTCACCAGAGTAGCACTGAACAGTGCTCTCAGGACAGAGCCCTGACTGGTCAACAGTAAAATCTCTATGAATTGCCACAGTGTTCTTAGTTAGACGAAGTGTAAAACAGATTGTCCGCTCAGAAGATGGTCACTTAAAGAGCCAGACTCCTTTTTCTGATACATGTTTCTTAAGAAGCTTGAAATGTGTATTTAACTTGTTGCTAAGGAAAGTATGTGGAGGAGTCCAAGTAAGAAAAGTGGCACTTAACTTTTTTCCGTAGTCAGTCACCATATACGGAGTGTCCATGGAGTGACGGTACTTCATAACCTGCCAGAGGGAGGGAGGGAAGAAGAGAGAGAGACAGAGAGAAAGAGAGAGAGAGAGAGAGACAGAGAGAGAGAGAGAGAGAGAGAGAGAGAGAGAGAGAGAGGAGAGAGATGAGGGAGAGGAGAGAGAACAAAGACAGAATGAGAAATTCAAGTGTTTTAGTGTTCAGAGACCATAAAGATTAAATGCATTTGTACAAACACCTACTTTTTAAATTTAATTGAAGAAAATAAGCTAAAAGAATTATCATACAATCTGAGGTGCAGGCTTTTACTGATTATAGAAATATGTGTATTCTGCAAGTGAAACGTGGATAAATGTGTTTGGTATAGCCTAAACTATTTGAATGTGAATATATTATTCTGTCTTTGCTTTGGTCAACTGAATTTTCTTTTCAAATTACCTCTTCTAAGGCAATATTCTAGCATAGTGTGGCCTAAAAGAGAACATTGCAAAAGAGATAAAGAGACCAAGAAATTTATCAAAAACCAAACTTGACTGAATTGTTTGTGCAACTGGCATGGCTACCAGTCACCAAGCTAAAATATGTTTGTGCAACACTGATCTGTGTTGTTTTCTCTTGTGTAGTGTCTCTGTGTCTCTCTTTCCCTCTCTCCTTTGTTGTTGTTTTTCAAGCCAAAAGGAACTTCCTGTTCTTATAAGTTGAAATTTATGGGAGAGATTTCCAACTTGGGGCTGCTGGTTGATCAAATGATGTGAGGAAGTCTCAGCGTCTCATCTCCTCAGAAAGATGGCCTGCTCCTGTCAGAGTTTGGCCCCTGACAGATGCCGGGGATTAACTCTACAGGAGGGCAGGGAAGCGATCTGTCAGGCTTTGTCCCTCAGCTGACTGTTGTGGGATCCACTTTTCTTCTTGTTCTGTTAGATTAAGGCCAGTGTCTTAGCTTGTCTTTTCATAAAAAGGTTAATGGAAATTTTAATTGGCAATATTTATTTAGTCACCCTAGGAGATATTGGAACACTTAAAAACCTTCCTTTTACAGCAGGATTAGTAAGTACAAATATTTCACAGGTAGAAGCATGTTACAAAATCTGTCAGTCTTTATGTTCCTGGAATATGCAAGTTGAGGCTACATAATTGGCTTTCAGACAGGGCTTCAGAGGTTTAATCTTTTTAATTCATCCATTTTATATCTTACCATTGACTTATTGGGCAAAACTGATTATAGCTTTGTTTAGTTTTGTACAGCTCTTTTTAATGATATTTATTATCCACCAGATACATAAACAAATATATATTTTTATAGTCCTAAGATCAAATGCAGAGCATGGCTCATGTCTATTATTAAAACAGGTTTAGTTGTTTAAAGTTAATTTCCTTCTAATTGCAGTTCTGCAGTGGAACTGGGAATGGTGCTGTCATTCTTGAACACTGTGACTCCTTCCCTCACAGTGGTGAGAACTTGGCTTCTATGATATCCTGTAGCTTAAAAAAGTAACAGAATCAAATAAATGATGACTTTTTCGCTAAGATAAGAAGTATAAAATATTTTCAGTTCCATGAATGAACCAGAAATAAAGCTAATTAGTTAAAACTGCTGGGAATTACTTTGAAGCAATCTGTGATTAAACGCAAGACATTATCACGGAACAATTAAGTAAATTTGGCCTCAGGTATCTTTCTCACTCCCCAGAGAACGAGCGATGAAATTCTAGTTTAGCATTGTAGTTTATTAGAGATTTATCTATTTTAATTGATTCAGCTTGATTAAGAAACTGTAGTGGAACAGTTGATGCAAAGAACCCATTAGGTTAATATGTGTGTACCTCCCATGAGTTATCCTAACTTTGACTTACTCTACTGCTCTACAAAGGTGAAAATAGTAAAAATAAAGTGAATTACAATAGATTGTATGATCAAAAATGCTTTCTTATGCTATTCTGATCTTAAAGAACTTCTAGCCCGATAGACATGGAAAAGTTTTCCGTACCAATTTTAAATGTTAGTAAAGAATAATTAAACAATGGCCAAATGGATTTGTTAACATTTCCTTTATTTATGTATTTTGGATACATATTTTGGATAGGATGTTATTGTTCACGATTAAGTACTTTAGAATATGTAAAGCCCTCATTTGAATATGTGTGTTTCCCTATTGAGTTGTTCGGTGGCCAGAACAAGGTTGCACTCCACAAGTCAGATCATGGAATAATGATTATTTAGGGTGGCTAACTTGCTGTTTCATCCCTTCCCATAAACTTTTAGTATCTTCTAAAAATTCTGTTAATACCTTTCAGTCAGTCCATTCAAATCATCGTGTTCAAGATTTTGAAAATTAAATTTAATCTTCAAGACTGTTCAAGATTAAACAAAATGGAGATGACTATTTTTCCTTCATATCAAATCTTTAAGACTGGGAGAAATATTTATTTTTTATGAGCCTTATAAAGAATATTTAAGAAATCAAAGTCAGCTATATCAGTGTTTATGGTAATCTCATAAATGTATGCATTTCAGTATAGTACTATCATTTTTGTATTCTGCATATGAAAATATTTAGAAGAATAAAACTTCCTTTGTAGTCTTTTTTTGTAATGAAAAATAGAATAGAGCTGAAAGGAAACTTGGAAATCTTGAAATACACATTAATGTGAAGATAACACTATCTTCACATTAGTGATGAAAGACTGAAAAGATTTAGGTACTTTGCCCACAGTTATAAAGCTAATTGACACAATTTGGACTATAGTTGAGTTCTATTAAAAACTAGCCCAAGGTTGTTCCACTATGCTTTTTGATTATTCCACTTATCTGTCTCGCCTCACTTCTCTTATCCTCTCCTCTCCTCTCCTCTCCTCTCCCCTCCTCTTCTCTCCTCTCCTCTCACTCCCCCTTCTCTCTGTCTCTGTCTCTGTCTCTTTCAAATTTGTGGGATATTTACTATTGCCATAAAACTCTCTTGGGAACTTTCTTAAAACTAGCATTGAAGAGACTTGTCTGGTTGTAGATGAGCAAAGTGTGAGTGTTATCTGCTACTCACTGGGACAGCAGTCTAACAGTGCTCTGCAGACCTGGCCGCATGCCCTGATAGCCACTCTGGGGACTGGGTAAGAACTGCCCAAGTGTTTCCATGTGCTTATGTTCCACTCCACCTGGAGAGGCTCCGCAGTGCTTGACTTTATAAATGCAATGAAGTATACATTAGATTGAGAAAACCTAATACACTCTGGAAGAAACATTTTACATAATTCACCAAACAATTAGCATAACTGGCCTTACATACGATAGTTCATAAACTGAACACAATGATTTCAGGCCCTACTCATTAAATAATTTGCAAAGTGGGGTTTTTTTGTTGTTTTGTTTTTGTTTTTTTGGCAAAGAGCTCATCAATTCTAACCTGAACGAAGTCCATTTATTCTCAGATATTACTCAGATTCTCCTGTGCATTCACCTTAGCATGCAATGTAATATCTTTATAAATTTCTATCTTATTGGATCTGGTGGTTAGCTGTATCATTTGTCCGAATTTTGGTTCATGTCTTTCTAAATATGATGTATTTTAATACACACTTGAATTGCTTCATGTTTTACTTTTAATATTGCCAATATTATATTTATGTAAAGCTTAATGGAGTCTGTTTTGCCTTTAAGATTTTGTGTATTCCATGATTTTGATGAAGATTTCTATTTGTGTTAGCTTTTCTTTGGGGCTAAAAAGATAAATTTATTTTAAAGGGTGGTCATAAAGTCTTTTGTTTGGTAGAGATCTACAATACTAACTTGAGTCTGGGTTCCATTCAAATGGATTATCCATCAAGAAATAATGTACCTGTATTTCTTTTGCAAATTAGAGAAAGAAAGGGCTGGGAATGACAGTATAGAAAATATAAATGAAATAATCATTCAATTATTGGAGTCACTTAATCACCTGTGTGGCAGGTGAATAAGTGTAATCCTTCCCCTCTTGCCTGCACAAAATATATTTAGAAAATAAATAAGTAGTGCATTGTGTAATGTAGGGAACAGATGCGACTAATTTTATTTCTGTGATTTGAAAATCTAGAAGTATATGATTTTATCCAAGCTAACTTTTGCTAATAACTGCAACAATTTGGTTAAACAACAGTGAATTAAAGTAATAAGAAACTGAGGGTGTGGAATATTCTGAGACAATCTCCATTGTGTATGCTTCATGTTCTTCTGTGAGTCATAAAAAAAATACAAAATGTCTTAATCTTAATTGTGGCCTTTTTGTACTTTCCTAAAAGCAACATGAAAACATACGTTTTTAATATTTCTCATTTAACTTTTTGAAAACAGGCAAAGCAGCTCTTTAAATTATGCTCTTGCTTCACTGCTAAGCCATAGGAAAAGTATTTTCATGAACTGTGCCCCCAAACCCTCAAAATTAAAACATGGGAGAGTTTTCATTGAAGCTTGTGCTGTATATCTGAAACACCAGCAATGCCTGACAGATTGGAGTCACAAGTTTGTATGATGAAGAAAAGTGAAAGAATATTCAGTTTGAAGGCAAAAATTTGAGAAAAAGGCTCTTTTTAAAACTGACAATTTTATTACATTATTGTGGTATGTATATATTATGTATATGCCGCATAAATTATATACCACGTGAAATTAATTTAATTATAATTATGTAAGCTGAATGCAATTTCAAAAAAAATTGATACTTTATTAGACGCTAACTTTTTTTTTACATAATTAAGATCACTACAGAAAAAAATAAGTGTGTGCCGATTCTAAATGATTAAGAAACTTTAGCACATTATTGAATCAAGGGCATGAAATAATGTAGCTATGTGTGATGATTACCTGTAGAGTTTTACCTAATGAATACAGTACTAAAACTGTGTTCTACCTCCATGAGAAATCAGTGTAAGTGAATTCCAGCGTAATTGCTAATTTAGATTTTTCTTGACTCTTCACTTTGGCAGTAGTTGGCCTTGCACTGCATGGTCATTACCATATTCAAAGCACTCTGTTACATGCTTACTTATCAATCAATTCTACTTTGAAACCTTATGCACAGAAGTAAAAGGTTATGAAATGAATCTTCAGCCCATTTCATTCAATTTAATACAAATTTAATAATTATCACTAACATATAAATATAATGTCAGACATTGTAAAGATACTGTTTAAAAACATAATCTGCCATCTAATAAAATTATATAAAACTTGGATATTAATGACACTAAAGTTCCCTTTATCTCTGTGAACATTCATTTGCTCTTTTTTATGATGATGTCATAAATTTCAGATGAAATTGTGATGAATATATTTATAAACACAATTTGTTTAATTTTAGCTGCTATATTTGTATTGTAGTGGCTGAAGTGCAGTAGAGCTGTAATTTAAAGAAGTATCTTTCAGAACTAGAACATTTATTCAAATATGATTGTTTGAGAGTAGTATTTTTGAAGGTGGTATGTATATATGGCATATATTAGTGTGTATATGTTGTGTAGATTATATATGCATTAATTATTATAATACAAGTTATACTGATCTCTTACACTTGTGATTCATTAAGATTACTGCCAATTAAACTATATTTTTGCTTTTTCAAATCAGATGTTTACTTTTTACCATCTTTCCTAATGCCTACAGCAGAGTTTTGGGTGAAATATGATGAGGCTGGATGTAATTGTAGAAAATGTAATATTTTTCTCCATAACTCTGCCCAACAAAGAATTTTAATACTCTGTTCCTCTTATATTTTCCTCTTTAATTATATAATACTATTAAAATATTTCATACTAATACAAGAGCAGCTAGTTATAGAAGTATGATCAGGCATCAGATATCACCTAGCATTTATGCAATGTAGGTAATAATTTATGAGGAAGAATTGTGATATAGGTAACATAATCAAATTGAGCATACAGTTTAAAAGAGATAAAAAGGACATATTAACAATTAAATTTGATACTTATGTGAAAACACCAAGCACAGTTCTAGCTATATATTAATATAAAAGTTCTCAGGTCTGAGTGAAAATAATGGTTAAAAGAACATGTTTGGCCTCCTTGTCAAAGACAAATTAGCTGACTGTGTTTAGAATTTTGTCTAGATCTTCCAATCTATTCCACTGATCCTCAGGTCTTGTCTTGTCTTGTCTTTTCTTTTATTATTTTTACCAGCACCATCATCCTCATTTTATCACAGACCTTTGCAGTATGATTTCAAGTCAGGGATTATGATGCCTCTTGCCTTGCCTTTGTTGCCCAGGGGAATGCCTTTGCTATTCTAGGTCTCTTCTGGTTCCCCATGAATTTTAGGAATGCTTTCCTTAGATCTGTGAGGTATGTTTATGGTATTTTGATCAGGATTGTATTAAATCTATATAACAGTTTTGGGCGTATGGCTGTTTTCATGATGTTAGTTTTCCCTAGCTACCAGCAAGTTATCTTTCCATTCTCTAGTATCCTCTTGGATCTCCTTTTGCAGAGTGTTGTAGTTGTTAGTGTATAGATCTTTTACTTCGTTAGACTGATTCCTAGGTATTTCATTCTTTTGGATGCTATTGTGAAGGGTGTGGTTTCTTTAACCTCTCTCTCAGTGAGTTTGTATACTGGAATGCTAGTGATTTTTGACTGTTGACTTTGTATCTAGCTACATTACTGAATTTGCTTATTAAATATAGAAGTCTTTTGATGGAGTGTTTAGGGTCTTCTATGTAGTTATCATATCATCTATAAATAATGATAACTTAACTTATGCTTTTTCTATTCTTATTCTTTTTATTTATCTCTTGTGTCTAATTGCTCTGGCTAATGTTTCCGGAACTATGCTGAGTAGAAGTGATGATAGTGGACATCCTTGTCTTATTCCTCATTTTAGAGTGAAAGCTTTGAGTTTTTGTACATTTAGTATGAGCTATAAAGAAAGATAATCTTAAGCCTTTTATAGGTAAATGGATATAACTTGAGATCATACTCACAATTGAAATAAATCATACTCATGCCTACCTAGTGTAAGAAACGGAAGGAATGAGTAAGACCCAAAATCTGTAATAGATATAGTGAAAAGGTAAGAAACTGCTCAAAAGGAAAGAACAACTGTGATGAGGGAAAGGAGAAAAGAAGGAAGGAAGGAAAAAGCATATATATATATATATATATATATATATATATATATATATATGCAAAAAGCTAGGATATTCATATTACTAATTCCTATTAGTTCATTGAAAATGATGTGTGTTTATATTATCAAATTTTCATGCCTATGTCTTGTAATCTGAGCAATAATTTTGAAGATAACAATACACAATATGTTAACCATTGTTAATCTCCTATTATCTTGTTTTGAGATTCTCATAAAAAGGATATTTAACACTTTACTGTAATGCCAAAATTTTCAATCAGTAAAATTTAAAAATGAAAAGCAAGAAACAAAATACTGATAGAAGGAGTACTAGTATAGATCTAGTGTCATGAATTGCAGCAACAAAAGTTGATTTGGGCACTAGGAAAAAATCCTTCTGCAGAAATGTAATCCATCTGCTCTAATTTGTTTTATCTGTCATTGTGTATACCAGCACTTTCCGTAGGGATTTGCAGTGACTGTATCAGTGAAACAGACCTTACCATGAATTATTTTCTTGGTTTTATTTCTGTGTGTGACCTGGTAGAGACAGAATGAGATTCTAGTATCAGGGTCTGCTTAAGGCAATTAATAGAGGATGACTAAGAGAGCAAATTGTAGAAAACGGAGTAAAATGTGTTTTTTCTGTAAAATTCAAGGGTGTTCAATCAAATGTCACCTGTGTCATCACTTTATTAATACCATTTCCTAAAATTCTTGTAGTTCATGAAGGTAAAGCCCTAATGTATAGCTTAACATAATTCTGATAAAATTCTGGTAAATGTTATTGAATTGTTTCAGAAGTTTCTGATTGATTAAAGGTGACATTTATATGCAAGTGTTTTGTTGAGTGAAATAGGCTCTTAAAATGCCAATGTTGTGATGGTGATGAGGGTGATGATTGGGATGAAAACAGGTCAGTATCCGTGGCCTTTCTGTGGAAGACGAGGAAGATGCTGGTGGTTCTGGTGCTAACAAGGGCCGCATGACCCTAGAGTCCTGCCCCTGGGGATACAGTCTACTGTGTCAGTCTCTGCTGAAGCCCCATGTCATTAATAAGTTCTTTTCCAAAAAGAAGGCCGTGAAGTTGATTTAGCAGAGAAAAACACTATGTATGTTTCTCTTGTTGACTTAAAGGAATTCAGTGGCTAAAAACAAATGAAAAGTTGATCAAAAAGCATTTTGTCTATTTCATCTACGGTAAGAAAAAGCTGTCCATGTTTTCAATTTTTCCATATGAGACAATTACTATTTTTATATTTAATGTAATTTGATTACTGAGAACAGTTTGTAAGCATTAAAATATGTCTAGTAAAAGATACCTCCTCAGAGAGAAAGGAAAGTTACACAGATAAGGTGAAAAGGAAGGGTCTATAAAGGCATCCCCAAGTTATATTATGCAAAAATTTTAACAGAGAATGAAAACAAAATATTGTAGGAAGCTTTACTATGGCAAAACTAGGTTTAAAAATGGTAGTGGGAAAGAGTAAGAGAAGGAGGGAGATGGGAGGACCAAGAGGGAGAGAGACAGGCCGATCTAGTTATGCATAATTTACCTGCATGAATAGGTATTTATCTGGTCACCCACCATGCTCCAGCCATTGCTGTCAGTCTGTACATCTGGCTATTTTTCTGACTTTTCATATTTTTCAGACATTTAGTGTGAAAACTCCAGTTTAAGAAATCGATATTAATACAATAATACTAATGCAAATTGTCCTCATAATGTGTAAATATTTGAAGGAACATGTTAGTAGTACATTATCAGACATTTTTTTCCTTCTAGAATATTCCCAAGTCAACTTTCTAAACAATCATATCAAATAGTTGACTCAAATTAGTAACCCAGTACCAAGATTTTTCAACCTTGGCATTAGTAACATTTGGACATGGTAATTCTCTCCTAGGTGGGGAGATAAGGAGAAGGGCTTTTTGAAGAATGTATGATATCTATAGTATCCTGGATATCTACATGCTAGATACCAGTAACAACCCCACACCCTCCAGGGTGACAGTCACAGATATCTCCAGACATTGACAGATGTAATCTGGGGAGCAAAACGTGCCATGAGAGTACCAACATTTTGTGCCTCTATTAAGAATAAATATAATGATAGCCATAAAGATATCTGAAATCACAGGTGTTTACATATTTTTAATTAAAAATATGAAGTGCATAGAAAAATCACATCAGGCATTCCTGTCTTTTATTTACTACTAGAGTTAACAGACATACAAATATTAGTATCATTTCAAAGCATTTGAAAGTGAGAAAGTCTTAGTTTAGCCTCAGATAACCAGGAGTTCATACAGTGTTTAGGAGCGGGAGCTCCCTAATTTGATTCCTTATCTCACTTAATGGCAAGCCTATGTCATGTCTTCTGACTGTCACCTCCTCTCACTTCTTCTGCTTGTTCCTCGATCCCCACGTCCAGCAAATTCCTAAAACACTTATTATTTTGTGTCATAAAAATACTCAATCCTCAGTGCTATCTATTGTGTATTAACGGCCTTTGTCACCTCTTACTTGGTAAGAATTTCTTAGCTTGTCTGTCTACTAGCTGTTCTATTTTACCAGCGAGGTGACTGCACAAACAAAACCTCTTTTAGCCTAACTTCTCCTCCCTAGCGTGTCACTAGCCCCCTACTGCTTCCATAACTCTTGGAATTCCTACAGTTTCTTTTTTCCAGAAGATGTGTTTGTCCTCTTTGCCTTATGTTCCATTCACAAGTCAGACCCGTGAACAGCAGCAGCCTTGACTTAGACAGAATATTCTCACTGCCTGAATTGCACAGGTGTTCCTGACTAATAAATTCAGTTCCAGAGGTTGAGTGCAGAGAATTTGATAGCAAGTACTGTGCAATCAGAAACTGCCTGCTTCTTATTTTCATATATCAAGGAGTGAGACATGCAAAGCAAGGGACATCTTTACGTCCTTCCTTCTTTATACATTTATACCTGGTATAAAATCCTGCACATATAACACACATACTGCACACTTCACAAGACAAATGCATAGCTTAAAGGGTTAGAAAAGGCATATACCATTGTAACTGTTAGCCTACATCAAGAAATAGAACCTTGCAGCTACCAGAGAAACCCCATCTTAATCTCAAAAGGTTTTCTCCTCCCAAGTAACAAACGCCCTTTATTTTATGTAAATTGCTGCATTGTATTTCTTTGTAGTTAAATCACCAAGTGTCCATAGACAGTATTACTTGGTCTTGCATATTTTTGAAAAATTTCCTTAAAGACTTTATTTTTTTCTATCTCTTTTCTTCCCATTAAAATTAACCTGGTCGAAGACCTAAGGATTTTGGGGTTTTTTTGTTTTGTTTTTTTGGTAGAATTTTCCTGAGCCTGAGTTTTATCAGTTGTACAGTCACAGCCAAGTTTAATAATTTCCTCTGATTTCTGTACTTCCACCAAGTTGGCAGCTATAGCTAGAGATTGGATCATGCTCATATTTAATCTCTTCGATGAAACAATAAGTGATGCTGTATTCTTTCAGTGGGAAGAATGTAGTGCCTTGTCATTCAAAATCAACAAGTATCTGACATTAGCCTGCTAGCAGGTGAACAAGTTAGTCTGTCACTTGCATCAGAAAAATGTGAGACCCCATAGGATAGCAGCGAACAGACACTTCATGTCTACATTGGTTCCCATCACCTCTGTTAGCAAATCCCATGAGGGTGACTGAGAAGTAGCAAAAGATAAATAATGCTATGAAGATGATTTGTGTCTCAGGTCAGAAACTCCGAGCTTACAGAATGCCAGTCTTATAGAGGAGACTGCTAATAGTTCTGTCTGTCATGCAAAGGGAAGTATCTTTACATTACAGTGTTGCTCAGTTTATAATCATTTGTGGGGGAAAAAAAGATTGACAAGAACAAAAGCAGAGAATCCATGCAGAAATCCCATGCAGAATTCTCTCCCCAAAATTTTCTCTTACTGAGTGTTTGATCTAACTGGACATTGATGCTGAATATTTAGGACTATTCACTCATAAGGAATTTATGAGTGGCAGTGCTCTAATTATCTGAAATTATTTTTTGGTATACTTTTAGGTTTATTAGAAAACCATGAAAAAAATACAGCACTCCCTATGGCTTCTACTCAATTTTTCTCACTGTTAATATCTTACATAGGCATGGTACATTTCTCATAAATACTCTGATTTTAACATTTAATTCTCACTGGTTTTAGTGCCTTGTAAAAGCACACTGCTTTATAGAAACTGAATATTTGTACACATGTTGAAGCCTACTGCCCAAGGATGGCATTGGAGATGAGAGCTGTGGGAGGTGACTGGGTCATGATGGTGGCATCTTCATGAATGACACTCACATCCTTTTAAGAGAGTTCCCAGAGAGATCCCCTGACCCTCCTGCCATTTGAAAACACAGCAAAATGTATATTTCTGTGAATAAGGAAACAGGTTAGACCTTCTACATTCCAGAAATGTAGGAGTCACAGTTCTGTGGTTTATAAGCCATGTAGTCTATAGTAGTTTATTATAGAAGCCCAGAGTAGCACTCCGCTTTTATTGTTAGGTAACTCACTATTATAGCTTATATAGAAAAAGTGATGAATGTTTCATGAGTTTTTTACATATATATTTTTAATAAAATCAATCTGTTCTCTACTATTATCTAAAAATGAGCAACTAATATCATTTAATATTGTATAATTTTAAGTATATATAATATTAAATATATTTGATGGGTTTCAATAAGGTATAATTATTACTATTTCTGAGACTCAGATTGCGCTATCTCTTTTTGACATGTAGTTCATGATTTATTCTTCATTATCTAGTATTGTCAGATTCTCCAGGCCCATCTTGTCCAATTTTTAAAAATGTTTTTAAAATTTTATTTTAGAGAGAATAAAACCAAGCAAAACAAAACCGAATAAAGCCAAGCAAAACAAGACAGTGTAAGTGTTTCAGGATTTCAAAACAAGGTAATAAGAATTAACAGTGGTTACCATAATGCCTCTTGTTGTCTTCAAAATAGCCCTGAAATACAGGACTTCAAATCCAAAATGGCTATCATAATACATCTTATTCTCTTCAAAATAGCTGCCCATGCCATTGGATACAACAGAATAAAACCCAACCCAACAGAAAAAAACCCAATCCAAAAAAACAATGAGAATTATACAGGATTTTGAAACAAGACAATAGGAAATTAACAATGGCCACTGCCTTCAGAAGGAGATCCCCCATATATGCTACACTGAATATTGTTGTACTCTGAATAGGTAATCAGACTACCAACTTTAGGCCTGCAAAGTCAGTGAAACATGAAACACTACAAGCATTAAATTGTATTTTACCTCATTAGCTGTCATCACAGCCTGTGTTTCTCCAAATCAGCGGTTGCTTAGAGAGGGTGGGACATTGGCTCTTTTTGTCTCCCTGTCTGTGCGCAGACAGGGCTGGCATCTGGCTCCCACGAGTCAGCCTGCACATGGCACTGACTCTCAGGTCTTACCTTCTTGTTGACTTCTTGCTCTCCTTCTATCTTGTCTAATTTTTGCTCCAAACTCGGATTTTGAAATTTGGTTTTCTTTTAGCCCAAAACCAGAGTCTAGGAGCTGCATCCTGGGCAACATTGAGTAGCAAATAGCCCTTTAGGACTTAGGTAATTGTCTGTTCCTCTGCAAAGACTTCATTGTTGTACCCATGGCAGAATTAATTACTTCAACCTTGTTTATTTGCAGGGTACCTTCTGCCCTTTAATTAATGAGAATCTTTATGATATTCCATTGTTGTATCATAATGCTTTATTACCTTTATTGCTTACCATATGTATCTTCCTACTGAGGCTCTTCGTAATGGTTCATACATTTTCATGTCCCCAAAACACAGCATACCTACTCTAACTACAATATGTGACCATGTGAAAACAAAATCAACAACTTAAGAGGTATTTTTAAGTCAGCGTATAGTTTTCATCTTGTGAGAAACGTATGTGCTATCTTGGAAGACACTTTGGTTTATTGAGACTGGGTCTTGTTTATGTAGCCCAAACTGGTCTTGAACTCACAGTGATCCTCCTGCTTCAGCCTTCCAAGTGCTGGAATTCCAGGCACATGTCATCATGTCAAGGTGGAAGATACTATAATGATTTTGTCATGATGAATTTCCAGCAAAAAGAAAAATTGTGGAAAATATTTCATGATGAAATTGTTTACTTGAGACTGTGAACATACACACCAATATTTACACATACAAATTCTCAGTAAGAAATCATGTCAAGAAATTGCAAATTCTCAGAAATGGAAGGGGATCATTGTGTTACAGCATATGTGACAATTTTATAATAAGATAAACAAATGACATGTAGAATTTAAAATAAATTGTGTTTAAAAAATCAAAGACAGAGAAATTAGCTATGATCTCATGATCAATCTTTTTCAGGAGAGAATTCTTTCTTTAGGGCTCAGTGATGTTGTCTCTAGACTGGAAATGATGAAAAATGTTACTACCATGAGAGTGGGATTACGTCTGCTTCTTTAGTTTTGTGGTGTTTTTTCTTTTTTGTATGTTTTGCTTTTTTCCTACAAGTCTTTAGTAGCTTGAATAGTGCTTCTCACAGTGTCGTTAGACAATAAACATTTGGAGTATATCGCTGGGTGAGGGGGTGGATGAGTATGAAAGGCTGAGAGCAGAGAGCCTTAGGGCTTTGTGGGGCAAGGGAAATCAAATACGTATTTTCTGAGTATCTACTGTGTGCCAGTTTTGCTGAGCAGTGTTGTTTATTTTGCATATTAAATGAAAATGTTTTCTTATTTTTAATTGAAAAATCCCAGGTTCAGCTAAGTAATGAGACATATCCCTATAACTAAGAAGCAACTTACTAAATTTAAAGATTAAAAGTACTTGCATTTTCTACCTCTCTTCCTGGGAGAGTCATTAATAGTTTGATAGTTCATCCTTTTAGGATCATTTGACAATAATTTCATTGTGAATTTATACACAGAATCTTCATTTGATGCAACGTGTTGGTTTTAAAAGTTCCTTGCTTTCTTAACATCTAAAACAGAGCTGATTTCAAGATCTTTACAGTTTTGGCATACATTTTTTTAGAAGATTTTGCCTTTAGAAATATCTGAAGCATACTGTTGTTACTTTTAAGAAATATTCTTGCAGAACTAATGTTTGTCATAAAGAAACCTTGACATATTATTCCTAAATCACAATTTTAGATCGTATTGCAGTGCAGTCATTTAAACGGGAAGTGATTGTCACTGTAGTTTGAAAGAAATTGCAATTTTTGACCTCAGACACAAAACACTATTGTGGGTTTTTTTTTGGAGGGGGTGTTAGCTTTTTATTTTAATATTTCTTTCACTTTTTTAGTGTCACTTTGGACAAGCTATTCTACTTGGTTTTTTATCTTGAAACTGTTACAGTACTTAGAGTAATGTGACTAGTAGATAACATAAAGCACATAAAAATTCCTCACATACAGAAAATCTAAATGCAAGTTAATAGAATTACTAGGTATGGCAAATAGCTACTTAGACACTGATTGTTTGTATAAGGCTACTTTGATCTATTAAGTTTTTCATTTGCTGGTGTACAAGTCGATAGCTTCAATGTCTGTCATCCTAATCGTTCTACAGATGTCTTCGGAACCTAGGACCGTCTCTCTATGTCGCACTGATCGTTATGAGCTGCCCAAGTAACATCAGACCTTGTTGAGGGAAATGCCCGAAAAAAACGTTTGCTATTCTTAGATTAATTGTCTTTTGTGCTCTTGTGTTCAAATGTTTAGGCAGATATTGAAGTGTATTCTGACATCCTGTCAAATCTGTCTAATACTTTGTCTCTCCTAGTTCTGAAATTGCTCACCCTTTTCATTTGAAAATAACAACAGCATTGTCACAGAAACGGCCACCTCTCACTGCTGAATTCTCCGTGGTCGTTTCCCATATGCTTTTCAACTGCTGCTGCCAGACATCATCCTATGAAGGGCCGTTTCCCTGCTTTCAGATTTGGAGAGAGGAAAAAATTGTGTGTGGGAAAGACCTTAGACATAAAACTGTTGCTCTCAATTGTGGACTGGGTGGAAACAAGCAGTTGTATCTTCTAAACTTCATGCAAATTCGTAACTATGTTTTTTGGAAATGTAGACACACATTCTTATATGTGCTGGGTAACAGAGGCAGCACATAGAAGAAAGGTTAAGACTTTAAATTCTGAAAAACAATAATAATTTCAAGTGGCTGCTGTGATTCAGAACGTTTGTTAAACAACAAGAAAGGAATGTGTTTCTCAAAATATTCCTAGAACTTGAGGATCTGGCTATCTTCATGTGATAGTCAACCTATGCATGCAGACCTGTACAGCTAAAAATGAAGCCCTGTAAGATCGTAAACCTTTAACATATTGCAGTGATTTTTTCATGACTCTATGCATAGACTGTGGGTGGTGACACAACCCTGTATAGGAGAGGAGGCATACTACCTGCTGTGTTTTCTACAGTCAGTCAAAGCAATTGTTGTGTGTTAGAGATTCTGCAGCGTGGTGAGTCTAATGCAACAATTACTCATAACAGTGTTTCAACCTACCTACACATGTATGTGGCTGTGAAGTCAGGTGTTTATTGCTAATACATAGCCATGTTCATTTTCTTGTTTAATCAGCAATCTCTAATGTTTTGATAGCAGGAATCAGCTTCATGGAAAACAAATTTTCCATGGACATGGGGTGAGGGAAAGAAGATTTGGGATGATTTAAGCATATTACATTTATTGTGCACCTGATTTCTCTTATTACATTGTATTATATAATGAAATAACTGTTCAATGAACTATAATACAGAATTAAGTAAAAAAAGAATAATGAGTGGGCCAAGTGCATACTAAAATTAGTGTTAGATTCTGATTTAAAACCTGCCAAGAGATGCAGCTTAATTGTCACTTGCCACTAGCTGGTAGGGTTTATAGATGAGTCTGTGAGCAATTGATTTATTCTGGTCTCTGTGCAGCCAAACCTCTCTAATAACTTTAACCTATATTTACAGTTTCTCCCCAATGCTAGCATCACTGCCTCAGCTGCACCTGATATCATCAGGCATTAGATCCTCATAAGAAGGTGCAGCCTACCTTCCTCACATGTAAAGTTCATAGCAGGGTTCACATCTATGAGAATCTAATGTGTTGCTCATCATACAGTACACGGAGCTCAGGCAGAATGGTAGGAATGGGGAAGAGCTATAAATGCAAATGAAGTTTTCCTAGGTTGTCTGCCACTCACTTCCTGTTACATAGTCTGGCTCACACCAGTCACACTGCAGGAAGGGTGTGGAGACATCTATATTTAATTATGAAGCATGGGTTTGTTTTATTATTTTATAAAATAGTAAGTTAAAATAACTTTATAGCTACTGTTACATAGGAAGTATAAAAATGTGTCAAATTAATTTTGTTGCTTATATATAATAATTACATTTTGTGTATTGATATGTGACAAAAGACAATTCCTCTTCACTCATTGTGGCCCCAGCAAGGCAAGGATTGGACACTCATGTCATAGATGATAAACTCATTGACAGAAGGATAAAATACTTTACCCAACATAACACTTCTAAATGCTGGGACATGGACTTGGGAAATATCAGTTTCCTTCAGTTGCTTTAACAAAATATTCTAGATGGGTAGTTTAGCCAGTATATTTATTTTCTAAGAGTTCTGGAGCCTAGAACTTTGAGATTAAGGCGTTAGTAGGATTGACTTCCTCTGGGATCTTCTTTGTTGGCTTGTAGATGACCATTTTCACCTTCTGGCTAAAAATGGTTTTCCCTCTGTACAGGTCTAGTTTGTCAGTTCCCCCTTCTTTTAAGAATACCAGTCATATTAGACCACAGTTCCCTCTAAAGAACTCAGCTTAACTTAATTATCTTTTTAATGAAGCTATATATTCCCATACTGAGGTATGTGAGTTAGTGCTTCAACATGTAACTTCAGGGGTGAATCATAATTCAGCTTAAAAGACCACACCTTTATGCACTATATGGGACTGATTTTTAGTTAATCAGTTTTAATATCAAATGTATATGTTGTTACATTATTTACTACTCCAAAATTTTACAAAATCAATTTGCATAATTAATTGATAAGCAGTTTGTGAAGACGAAAAGAAAGGCTGAATAAATTGTAAAGCATCAGTAAGTAATTCAGACAAAAGGTAGACTGAGATATATCAGACTACAGTGTTTAAATTTAAACATTGGGCTGCGTTGTACTAGGCCGTTTATTTCTCTATGGAAGAGAATATGAATCATCACATGTTCAATATCAATAAAAATTATAAAAATTTAATTTATATGTTGCCTCAGTTGCATAAAAGTCATGACAAACAAAAGTTTCTATTTGGTTCACATTCTATAGATACACCTCAATAAAGTTTAATTCAAAGATTTTCAAGCAGTCTTAATACTATCTTACTTATGCAGTATATTTAATATATGCATAACTGATAGAAAAATATTAGCATTATGTTTTTAAATAATTGAGAAAGAATTACTTAAAATTTAAATACGAGATTCAAGTTTGCAATGTATGTGTGTATACATATACACACACGTGTGTGTGTATGTGTATCAGAAATAATATAATACTTTTTTAAAAATATCAATACTTAGGGGCTGGGGATGTAGCTCAGCAGCATAAAAGCCTGCCTTGCAAGCAGGAGGTCTTGAGTTCAATCCCTGGTACTGATTTAAAAAAAAATACTCATTCAAAAATATCAATACTTGAAATTGAGATATATGTAGTTTTGTAAATGTATCCACAGAGACTAAGATTTAATTTTACAATCCTGTAAAATATTTTGTGTCAATTACCTAAGTTTTTGAACGGAGGATTCATGAGTTAGGTAGTGTACAGAACCAGGGGAGGTTTAAAGAGCTCCTTTTAGTTATCTGGGCAAGTAGTTTGTATGGATAGAAAGAGAAGCACCACAGAGAAGCAGCTTAGCTCAATGTAAGCTTGAGATTTGTTTGGACAAAGTGTGATGAGTAATCTGCATTTCATGGATTTAGTCTCATCATGTTGCATCATGTGATTCATTGGGGTTTAACTGCTATGACTGACTGAACTCAGATACATTTTATGAGAATAAATTCTTTATTTAGATTGCAGTTTGCTATTCAGGAACTCAAAGTAGGTAGGTAGCTTTATGCCAAATTTTATTTGCCTTAACAAACCTAATTCTGGAATAACAAGTCCGTGATACAGAATATATTAGTCACATTTTGCAGTGCTAGGGTACAATATCTGACACCCACAATTTGAAGAAGAGGTTTAATTTTCCTCACTGTTTCAGGAGATTGGTTCTGTAGTCAGGAGGCTCCAAGACAGAAACTCATGGCAGAAGGACATGACAGGAGCAAAGAAGCTTAGTTCATGGCTGCTGGGAGACAGAGCAGGGGAACAGCACCAGAGAGAAAGGGGTGAGGCTCCAGATACAGAAATCAAAGTCATGCCTCCCTGATCAGCCCCAGGCACACCCAGAGTGTGCTCTAATCTTCTGGGTGCTCTCAGGCCGATCCAGTTGACACAATTAAGCATAATTGTCACATCCAAGCCTTTGCCAATTTGACAGACATAAACACGCCTCCTTAAAACATAATCTCCAAATAAAAACAAAGCCATAATTCCTCTGAGCATGATGCAGATATCTTGTGTACAACTAGGGACATGGCAATTCCTTACTGTAAATCTTAACAGATCCAAAAACTTTCAGAAGACTCTAAGTCTTTTCTGTGTTCCAAAGGAAACTCTTTTCTATGATGTTCTTTAAAAGTCATAAATTATATAATCCCAACATACATTGCCCCTGGGGCAAAATTTCCTATTCTAGAAAGGAAAATAGAGAACTAGAAAAGAATTGAACCAAAGCAAGATCAAAATCCAGGATGGTAGTCATTAAGTCCTGTAGCTCCGTATCTGACAGGAAGGGCACAAGGTGATAAAATTTGAGATCCAAAGAGTTTATGCAGCCCCACCCTAGAGTGTTACTGATTTGACCCTGACAGCCTTGCCCTCAGGTTGGTTCCACTCACAGCCTGCAGCTTTTCTCAGCAGATATTTCAAGTTCCTGGCGTTTACAACTATCTGATTTCCACTGCAACCTTTGCTCTGTTCCCACAGCTTCACACTGCCCTCTCAGGATCTGTTTGTCTGACATCCCAACTTTCTTTTGAAAGCTGAGTGGAAACCTTCCTGACCTTACAGCTCTGCACTCTGGCATGCCAGTGAACCCAGCATCATGTGAATGATACCAACATCTGCTATCAGAGTCAGCAGTAGCCAGACCCCTTTGGGCCATGGCTACAGTGTCCTCTGAGTATCTGAATGACTGAACATAGTGAAATGAGTTCTAAGAAATTAGGAGGTCCTTCTTACACAGGCATCCAGGTTCTCACTTCTCAAATGAAAACTTGAATTATTATACCGTTTGACCTATAATTAACGCAGTCTTACCTGAAAAATGTTTTCATTCTTATTTCTCTACAAAATATTTGGTTTTTTTTTTAAGGACATGAATGTCTTTATCAGCTATACCTCCTATGACACCAGTATTACACATGGTTTGTTTTGTGCCAAAGTTGAACTCTGAATTTTGTCTCCAATTCTCACTATAAATATGACTAAAAGCAACCAGAAGTACCCATGCCACAGCCTGAATGTTTGGCTGCCCATGAATCACTTTTGATAGGTCAATTACTCCACCTTTCTTAATCTGGGTTTCCATAGAATCTCAGGGCATGGGGAAAAAATGACTAATTTCCAGTCAGAGTGTAACACACCTGGCCTCCGCCTAATTTCCAATGGAGTCCTTGTTTCCAACTAAAACCACTGGGTCTGGCCTTTACTGTGCATTCCTTTCAGCATTTTGATCTTTTGAGATCCTACCAGAATTCCCAGTCCTACTCTGTTAAAGCCTTCTAAGGCTTCTCTAATCTGAACCCCCAAAACTTTCCAAACTCCCACAAACCAGTTCCAAATGCTTTAATTCACATGGTCAGATAGTATAATAGCAATGATTCTACTCTCTTAATCAGTTTTCGGTGTTGGTCAGATTTCCTGTCACTGGAACATAATATCTGACATCCATATCTTTAATTTTTCTCACTGTTTCAGGGGACTTGGTCCATGGTTGGCTGGCTCCAAGGCAGGAAGTCATAGCAGAGGGGCATGGAAGAAGAAAGTTTAGTTCATGGTACCCTAGAAGCAGAGAAAGGGAACAGAGAAGGGAAACAGTGACAACAAGGTACAGATGTAGATTTTTTCATGACCAAATCCTGACACATCTGAAAACGTGCTTTAATTCTCTGTGCAGCTCCCAGACCAATCAAGTTGACACAAAATACAAAGAACAAAGAAAAACAAGTTACTTCTGGAGAGGTGACTTAAGTACCTATCTTTTCAGTGGGACCAGAAGCATTCATTGTTAAGATATCCTGGGCGAGTTGGTGACTAAATGGTCAGAAGTGACTGAACGCCTGATAGATTCTGAGAATCCTGGTGGCTGTAGCACCTGAGCTACTGATATTTGTTGAGAGTTAGCAATTTTTCTAAGATGCAACAAGTTTTCTATCCCTTCAATGTTCTTGCCTGCTGAGAATAATGAGCATGAATTCTACTCTGTTGCAGTCAGATTTATGACATGTCACATTACCTATTTTTCAAAATCTAATTAGATCAGACTTTGAGTTGCTGCTTGCCAGGGTGGCATAAGCATCAGAGTTTTAAACAGTGGGAAAATTGAAAGTAAATGTTCAAAGCAGAACACACTATCTCTATAAGCAGTGGGACTATGTAATGTTTGTTATGTGCTTATTAAATTTTTTCTGGTATATTTCTTAATATTATGTCAGAATTAAGAATGGTCTCTGCTTTAGATAGTCCAAGGCATGCTAGGAGGGACAGGAACAAAAATTAATTTCCTAGGGAAGTTTAACAGAAAACCTTACTGATACAGTGGCTGCAATTTGCTACCACATTTGTCACCATCAGAGAGCACATAAATCCTGTAGCCATGACCAACAGAGAACTCTGTCCTGTCACTGGCCCTGCCCTCCACCTGAGTCCTCAGCCTCCTTACTCTTCTGTAGGATGCTAAAGATTTATTTAAATTCAACTCAAAGAACTGAAGTAATCACTTTTACATTTATGGACATCCTATGGATGGAGTGTATTAGTATTACTTGTGAATTAACTATAGTTGGATATGAGTACATAAGGCATTGGAGTAGAACTTAAGCACTCAGCTATATTAACTCATTACTGGAGATTTTGGCAAAATAGGTCTATTTTCAAATAGATACCTACATTTAAAAAAGTAAGCAATAGACATGGATTTCATGAATAATTAGAGTAGGAAAATAATCTAGGAAACAATTTTACACTCTTAGCCTAGGATACATAATTTGCTTTAAATAGGCATAAAATTGTTCCTGAACATTGATTAAATATGTATTCAGAAATTGTGTGGTAGTACAATCACTGCATATCAAGATAGATGAAGAAACATTTAAGGAGCTATTATATCTTTCCACAAAGGACCAGTTTTGAGAAAACCAACTGAAAAAGAAAATGAATTATAATGATTAATAGTTGCTTAAAGAGTTGTTAAATTAAACACAAATTTAAAAATACCAAAGAGACTTTTCTGAATTGATCTGCATGTAACAGTATAACCTGATGAGCTAATAAAATCTCATTTAATATTGAAATAGCATCCATTGAAACTACCAGGAAATTTCTAAGTATAGATTTTCCATTTCACATAAATTCTATAACAATGAAGTGGTTATTATTTTTCTTCAATTAGTAAGGAAGTCATGTTTTTGTCCCTAGACTTATAGCTAATATGCTATAAGAAGTTGATTACTTTTCTTCATCTTCTGTATCTTTCTTTTCCACCATTATAAGGCAAACAAGTTGCCTTGTGTTAGAAGAGTTTGGAAACATTTAAAGTTTTAATTATCTTCAGTTGTGTTTACTCTGAGTCAAGCAGATGTAGAAGCAGGCCTAAAGCTGGTAGTCTGATCTTCTGTTGGGAGGATAGAGGTATGCAGTGTAGCATACGTGGGGGAATCTCACTTAAAGGTGATATTATTTTATTTTTACCTCACTGTTCTCAGACAGTTCATCTGCCTGGCCATGATCAGATACATGTATAGTGGCTGGCTTCTGTAAAACACCTACTATTTCCTAGCAACTTAGACAACTCTTACCATTGTACCTTTTTTTTTTGGGGGGGGGGTCCCGGGATCAAACTCAAGACCTTGCACTTGCCAGGCAGGCGCTTATGCCACTAAGCTATATCGCCAGCCCCAAGCTGTTTGTATTTTCAAGTACAGTTCGGAGACAGTTAAACATTACCTTACTGATGTTCTCTGATAGCTGAAAGGAGAGGAGCATGAGTAGCTGGCATCTTCATCTGGCCTTATCAGATACTGCAGCACTTAATTTACACTTTTGGATTTCTCATGACTTTTCAACAAGATCTGCCAGTATTGGCTTATACCATGTTATTGACTTTTTTTGGCATTAAGCCATCCTACTATTATTAAGCTGTTTCCTGCAATTTTATTTTCAGTCAGTAGTGATTATGGCTCATATTCTACCATAAAATTTCCTTTAGTGATATTTCAGAATGTTTGTACACAGAAAGGTTTTAATAACATAGGAAAAATGTGATTATAGATTGTGTAAAATAGAGCTCAAAATTAAGGGGTCTTGTATTTTTTTTTAGATATTAGAACTAGATATATATCTTCTGTAATTCTTTAAAAAAATCCTTTGGTTCCATAAGCCCCTCTAGACATAAAAGATTAGAGCAACAAATCTTGAGTTGAAGGATTTGTGATCATCTTTTATTTCCTGTTATGTGCATTATTTCTTTGGGTAGGAGAAAGGGATCCCAGGGATAAGGTTAATAGGATCTTCAATATCATTATTATCAAATAATTCACTGTGAACTTTCTTATGGGGGACTTTGTTCAAAATGCCGTGTGCACATATGTTCCCAGCATTGAACTATAATAATGTCCAGAGTGCATGTAGCAAAATGTATTTATTGAGTTAATATTTAAGTTACACATACTACTGCTTCACAAAGAAGGAATAAATAGTAAGGTCAGGCCAGGGATGTAGCTCAGGGCACAACACCTGCCTGGCATGTGCAAGGTTGTGAGTTTGATTCCTGGTACCAAAATAAACGAATGAATGAATGAATAGCATGGTCATGAAAGAGACTCAGTTTGAACACCCAACTCAAGTATAACAACCCCAAATCTTGCAAAAGTAACTGTTGCTTTTAATCTGACTCTTTATAAAGGTAACAAATGTATTTCTAAGAATAACTTAATCCATGCTCTAGAATGAAAAATGTACTCATTTTACAAACATGTATACATTAACATGTGAATGCAAAGATATTCTTAATTATGCTGTACAAACCTTTTTTTTTAACTAGGGTGCTTGGATCTTCCTCTTTGATATTAGCTGATCTTTCTCTGTGTTCAGTATTGTTCTTTGATCAAACCTATCACATGCTAGAGCCCTTAATATTTGTAGGTTTATTTGCAGCTTCTGCTAAAGTCTGGTCTCAAATATATGACCAGTAGCACATCTTTTAATTAAGACCATGCTATTCATTCATTCATTCGTTTATTTTGGTACCAGGAATCAAACTCACAACCTTGCACATGCCAGGCAGGTGTTGTGCCCTGAGCTACATCCCAGCACATCAATTAATAGTTATAAAAAATTGTCCACCTAACAGATTGTATAACTGCTACTCAACATTACTTGTTTCTCATAAACCTTTCTTCTGCCTGAGTGCTTCTTCTATACTGTCTCTCCCAGCATCACCCATGTGAGCACCTCCTTCTTGGTATGAACCAATGCCTTTTTACAGTTTTGGATAGGAAGAGTCACTTCCTAAGTGGGGTTAGAGGAACGAGAGGAAGAAGGATGACTTTTGGCATATTCTAGGGAAAGACTTAAAATAGCCTCAATCTACAAGATTCAGTTTAGAGCTGTTATTGCCACTGGAGAACTTAATAATTCAAATTAAAAGGCTAAACAATAAATTATTTTTATGAAAGTAATTTTATAATGAGTGAACACATTTTACTTTTGAGATCGTATGATGCTGGAAAACATTTTTACGGTCTAAGAACTCAACGAGTTCCTAATTGAGGCAATGGAACAAGAAAGACTTGCAGTGCTCTAGAGCTCAGTTCCTGTGGAGAAGTGAAACATAAAGTAAGCTGAGATGTCCAAAAGTGCATGCCACAGCTGACTTTTCATTGTTTTTCTTTCGTGTTAAGGATTCACCTCTTTACTCCGAAGTACTTTGTCCACAATGCCGTGGTTACTCAGATTTCCTGACGGATGCCAACCATGAGTCATTTTAGACATCTCTTGTCTCTCCCTTTTCATCTTTGCTCTATTAGGATTCTACTCCTCTGGGTCATTATTGCAGTATGCAGGGCCCCAATAATTGTGAGGCCCAGGCAAGGCCATAGATGGAGTCTCAAATATTTTATGTCTATATTAATAGTTTGTTTTCTGTATTCAGTATTGTTGGTGGATCAGATCTGTGTCACAGTCTGAAGCTCTTTGGCTAATACAGAGCCTGAAAGTCATGCAAAGGGCATATCATTGCCAATTAAAAGCTGGGAAGACTGCTCTCTGTATAAATAGTACACAACTGTTTGTAACATTGATTCTTTTCTCATAAACATGTTTTATAATAGAATTATTGTAAATCAAATGGGAATTACTAAATAAAATATTTTATCTTTTCTGCTTCGACAAAACTTTACAGTAATCTAGATAGTCAGCTCCAGTGTTAAAAGTTTTGGGGCTCCTCCGGGATACAGTTTTGATATAGGGGAATGAAACTCTCAACCTACTAGATGTCTGGTAGGAGTTCGTGTTCTCTAAAATTGAAGAATGAATTTTAGGAACAAGAGGTTAAGAGCAGAATATATTTATTTAGCGAAAGCAGGCCGTTGGAGTCTAGAATTCTGAGTCTAGAATTTAAGGGAGTGAATAGAGATAAAAATTTGGAGATCATCAAATTTGAAACAGGCTAAGATTACTGAGGGGGTAAGAGTAGACAGAGAAAAAAGGTAAACACTGGTGTTTCTCAGATACCACAGCACCATTGTATTAGTTTTGCTTTTCCATTAAATTAACGTGCACTGACATGACTTTTAGGATCATCTTGATCATCTTACTAGGAGATGATACCTTTAGATGAAACTCACCACCTTTCTTATGACTATTTTGTTTAAAATCCCTCACAGGCTTTCAGGTAATTGAATGATATAAACAACAATAATAAAAATAAAAAATTGTGAGTGTGATGAGTTTAGAGACAATAATCAATTTTTGATACATGTTGTTTATAAATATGTCCCCAGAGAAATACAGGATGAATGTTCCTTGATAAATGCAGCACTAAACAGAACCATGGCCGTTAAAATCTGTCCTAAAGTCTAAAACTAATGCAGCAGTGTCTTATTTGTGATAAGCTTAGCACTGCGCTTTCTCAGTAAATGCTGATTGATGGTTATGCGACCATATGTAATTGTACTCCATCAGTGAGTGAGACTTTCTTCCTTTAACCATAGTCCAGTCTGCCGTCTCACACAGGGAAATCCATGGTTTTATTTTTAGCATACCCTCAGTTTTTTTTTAAAAGGAATGCAACTCATACTTCAAAAAGATTCCACCCCTTTCGATCATGAATTATACCCCAACATGAAAATGCATACAGCGTGGAATAAGAATGAGGCGTGGAGATTAGTGTGTTAGATTAAAAACCGAAAATTAGAGTTAAATCATTCATTTAATTTAAATGACTACGTACACATACTGGCAAATTGATGTAATTTTTTTTTTTTTTAACACAGACAATTGTTTGTGTCTTTTCAGTCCATCCGAGAAGTCACAGGCTATGTATTAGTGGCCCTAAACCAGTTTCGCTACCTGCCTTTGGAGAATTTACGGATCATTCGTGGGACAAAACTTTATGAAGATAGATATGCCTTGGCAATATTTCTAAACTATAGAAAAGATGGCAACTTTGGACTTCAGGAACTTGGATTAAAGAACTTGACAGGTAAGGAATGTTTCAAAAATAGCAAATAAATGGTCACTGTAAACATAATATTCCATCACATTATGTGTGGTTACTGTGGAATGTGCAAAACGAGGAACACTTCAAGGCATTAAAATACCTGCTATTTGTTTTATGAGAAATTCTGCCTATGCTTTTCTCACAGATTTTGTAAGTGCAGTGTGAAAGATACCATAACACTGTATCTCAGCTGAACAGAAGTAAACTGTTCAGTGACTGAAAAGAAAGATATGAAGCAGTTTTAAGAAAGCTTTTGGTGGTCTCAGTTGAACAGTGGACCATATCACAGAATCTCTGCAAAAACACCAGAGCTCTCACTCTTGTGAAAGCCTAGTAATACCTCAGACTCTATCTAATTCATTTTTTCTTCAGTTTTGGGTTTTTTTTTTCTCACAGTTGCTTATATTTGGAAAGTATGTCTCATTCATCTAATTTCTCTTATTCAGTAGCTAAATGTCCTGAGTAATTTTTCCTTGACATATTTTAATATCAACAGTTATGTTTTCTATTAAGGTTTAAGAACCATGATGCTAACAACCTACAATCGTGATGGAATTAATGTTATGTCAATTCATACAGTTCATAGTTCATAAAGGATCTGATGGAAGAATTTTTGGCATTAAGTTTTTTATCGTGAATTTTACCATGTGCCCTCTGGGGACTAAAAGTATTATTTAACTTAAATGAAAGTGATCTATATATTTTGCATCCAAAATGTAGTAATTTTGTATGTATTTTGAGTCCACTCTGTAGTAATGTTTCCAGGCAATGAAAATTAGACATGATAGAAGTATTACTTTATGAAACTAGTACATGTATGACCAAGTTAGCAAGATTGTCAAGTTATTTACATTGCTTGTTCTTCTACACTAATAATGAATATAAAATATATGGTTGAAACTAGAAGTAGTGTCATAGTCTGATATGTAGGATAAAATTGAGATATTTTGGGTGAAGAAATGCATACTTCTAATAACTTTTTATGTTATTTACTTGGGACATGATTTCCACAAAAGTGATATAATAATAAAAGCAAATTGTTCAGAATTTATAGATTCCTTCCTAAACATGTTATTTTCTTTCTTTCAAAAATAGTCTTTCTTTTGAGGAATTTTTTTACTAAATTGCTACTTATAAATAAATAATGAGAGAAGGAGAAATTTTGGAAATGAATTGGATAAAAAAGATTAAAATTAGGAATCCAAAAATAATATAATCCAGTAAAAATGTGACTAGGAAGCATTGCGTTTTTTCTTGTGTTTCTCTGATTAAAAAAATGAATACATTTCTCTGAAATATTTTATACTTGAACCTCTTTAATATTCTGTAAAGTGTGCTATATTCCACAATTTTCCACATACTAAAATAGTAAAGATTTGTCATATATATTTCTACATCTAAAATCAGCACTGCTAAAATATTCACAAAAGATATTTATAAAAATTATGCCAGTTTTAAACATACATTAACTATTGAGTGAATTCATACCATGTGTTAATTATAACTCTTGCTTAAACATTGTCTTACCAAAATATAACACAACTATTTCAAAAATGTTCTATTCTTTTCTGTCTCAGGAACTCAGATGATATTTTCTGGTGCAGTTGTACAAATGCATAATTAATGATTATGAGTTTTTTTGCTCTGAAAAATCTACATTTATTTATTAACTTCTATTTGAATATGAATTAAAGAACTGTGCAGTAAAGTAAATGGTGGAAACTAGAATAATTTGGAAATTTTTCAGAAGTGTTATTTATTAGGTATTTGACAATTATATACCAAGATTATTCTGTGAGAGGGTGTCTAGTATTATGTAATTTAATTTAGGTAATATACTAAAATTAATTTTGACAATCATAAGTTACACAGCAAACATGAATGTATTTGTGTGCAAGAATATGAAGGAAGAAGGACAGAAGATTTCTGTTTATAAGAAAGGGAATTTGGGGAAACACTTGCTCAATGTAATATCTCAACAATCTATGTATTCTACATGGCCCGATTAAGGCCATAAATGTATATTGAAGTTTGCTCCAAGTGAAAATGGTTTTGTGCCCTGGAAGGATGTTTACTATAAGTTGCTTATTTATATGTTACATGCAGCAAGCTGATAATTAAAAAAAAAATGTGTAGGGCCACGTGGCTGGTCCTAATTACGGGCTAGATAGGAAACCTGCTTAGGAACGGAATGCCTTAAGAACAGCACATTTGCTTCCTACCAACCCTGTCTTTGTGTGAAACATATGCAGTTAACAGGAGGACTGCCTGCTTACCAGTTCAGGGTTGGATCCCCTTTAGACTGTCTGCTTTGGGATTTTTATTAGTTTGGTACTCACCAAAAGTCATTCTACAGCCGCCTTAGAGCAGTGGACAGCACATCAGTCTCCTCCTCCATCAACCAAAAGAGATTAGTTTATTCTGGTTAGTCTAAAGACAGGAAAAATACTTAAGCATCTTCTCTGGCTAAATGGAAAACCTTTTACTGCCTCTACTCACGTTTCCCTGGTCCACTACGGGCCCAGTGAGAAGAGGCAGGTAACATTAGAAACAGGCCACCAATCTAAAAGGGACTGGGGAACTTGTCTTGACATCTTCTAGTTATCCTGCTAACATGGTATCATTCTTTTTTGGTCATGGGAGAGATGTAGTTTTATTAGCTTGTCCCTTTTGGATTATAAACATGCCCTTCTAGAGGCCATGGGCCTGTTACTGGAGGATCAGATGAGCGTGTAGCTGGCCAGAGAAGAGTACATCATGGCTTTTATTAAGGTCCCTTGCAGGTAATCACTCCTAGCAGTGAAGTCAGGCTTCTTTTTTTATTACCTCATTCTTAGCCAAATATTCCTGTTCAAAATTCAAACCCAACATTGACTATTAAATTTTCCACCTTAACTGTAAGCTTGTACGTATTTATTCATTGGTATGTCTGATTCTTAAAGGACTTAAATCCCGTGGCACATAAAAAACACTGTTATTTCTCTCTCGTCTATAATTTATAAAATCACCTTATCTATTACTAATAGTGAATAATTTTGAAGAATTCCATCTGCATATTATACTTTAGATATGAAGGAATCTAAGTAATATCTAACTTGTATCTACTGGATTCATACCCTGTTCATAATGGGTAGGTGCAATAATTTAGGTACTAATTTTAGACATGGAGAAGCATATTTATTGTATTAAATTTTACTTTATCAATTATGAGAATATCTATTTTGAGTATATAAAACAGAATAATACAAAAATATAATTTATGTCTTTACAACATTAGGTAAATATATTTTCAAACTAATGCATCCACATAATTTTGATTTTACTTAATATTTGATGGATATTGTAATTGGCTAAGCCTATACTGGCTCATCTCAAATCATTACTTAGATGACAAAAATTTTAAACAAAAAGAAAAAAATATTACCTGAGGAATTACTCAGTAATAATTCAAAGCATATAATAAGCTTACTGGATTCTGGTATAAACTAAAAATAAAATGTTTAAGAGACACACACATAAATGATATAAAATTAAAAGGACATTTAAACATGAAACTTGAATGCTTCTTTTAAATATCCATCTGCTATGAATTAAAATAGTCTATCAAAACAGTGCAGTTCCTTTTAACATTTAAACTCCTCCACCCTCCTTGATGTTATTCAGTAATGATCACATAACCTACCTAATATCAAGCCAGTCCTGTGGTGTATAGTTGTAATCCCAGCATCTGAAAGGCTGAAGCAGGAGGACCAGAAGTTTGAAGCCAACCTGAACTACATAACAAGACCCTTTCTCTAAAAACCAAATCAGGGGCCAGGGATTTAGCTCAGCAGCATAAGCACCTGCCTGACAAGTGCTAGTTCATGAGTTCGATCCCAAGTACCAAAAAACAAACACGCAAAACACCAAACAACCCCCCCCATAATCCTTAATATCAAACTGGGCAGAGCACCTGACTCAAGGTATGTCAAAGAGCTTCTATGTGTAATCAGAAATCTCTGTTTAAGTGATCTGCTACCCACAGCGGCAACCTTACTATCTTTATTTTGCAAACCGTGAAAAGAAAATCCTGTCAGTGTGGTGTTACAGGAATAAAAAAAAGAAAGCAGAGAACTGTTAACCACAGCACCTTCCACACAGATGATACCTAGAAAATGTTGGTTTTCTGTCTCTGATTCTGTTCGGTTTTTAGCTTTCCTTGGTGTCAACACACTGACAAAACCATTGTGGCTGGTTCTGCATATTCAAATAGATTCCCATTGCTTCATTGGCACTTTGCACGTGACTTGTTTAGACAAAGAGATGCTCCAAGGTTTAGAGTCTCTTCTGATACCACTTTGAAGCTATGTCGTGTGTAAGATCTTTTCTCCAGCAGTGCAAAGCCCGAGGCTCGTCCTTCCGTACTCTCGGTGAGAGTTCTGCCTTCTTCCCCCGCCCCAGCCTCTCCCTCCCGTCATGCCTCCCGTCATGCCTTTAGGTCCTTCATTTCCAATCTCCCTCATCATGTTTCACTCTTCATTGGCCCTGACTTCTGCCTCGACCTAGACAGGAAACATATTCATTCTGAGCTTTCTTTTCTTCCTTTTGTTTTTTCTCTTTTTGATAGTAAGATTGCTAAGCATTCTTCAAATGCTCTATGAAAGATCTTAGTAATGTCTGAGTGGGTTCAACCAGGCTAGTTCAGGGATTATTTTTAAACAGAAAAGCTGATAATGGCGCTGCTAATGTTTACATGAGAGCTACTCAGCATTTTATGTTATTTGACAGAATAAAAAATTCCAAGATTCCTCCAAGCAAACCAATAGAATATTTGGGAAATGATTAGATCAAGCTAACCTATAGTGAACCTCACAGGAACCCGACAGTATCCCTAAAATGTGTGGCACATTGATTTTTAGACTGGCTCTACAATTTCTAAAAATAATACCTCAATGTTTTTTTAAAAATATATCATTTGTCATACAACACAGTATGTATTTATTACAATAAAGAACATCACAATAATGCATTTATGTTTGTAGATTGAGCAGAACCATACATTTGAAAAGAGAAAAGGTATAACTGTGGGATCAAAGAGTTATCATAGCCACTTCACCAAATTATTCTGAGACTTATTCTCCAACTTTAGAAAACCGGTAAGTGAATTCATGGAACTAAGTGAAGGGGAAAAGAGACTTTCTGCTTCTGTTATAACAGGACTTGGAGAGAAGATTGTCCCTGAAGAAATTAACCTTGGATTGGGGGCTGGTGGGATGGGTTTTCCAGAGCATAGAATTATCTCTTTTCCTCTGGATGATATGTTCTCAGTTGTGACTGACAAATTGAGCTACTGAGGCCACAAAAGTCAGCTCCTTAAACCCTGTCCCATTGAGAGATCTGGAAGAGACTCGATTCTCTAAAAGACATTCTATGGGTCCCTGTAGTATCCCTGAGTTAAAAATCACCAGCATTGCAGGTATCTCTTATGGCAATTTCCTACTTGAGTTGTTAACCGCTACGATTATTCTTTTTTGTTCCTAAGATACAGTAAGATGTAAATATTCCCTCCTTTAAGGAAGAAAAGGGTGAACAAACCCTTCACCAGAGCTTGTAAGTTTATTATGCTTAGCAAATGGAGGAGCAGCTTAATGCTTAGGGTTCCAAATGCTGTACCACAGAATTATGAGTTGTTGCCGTGACTTCGTAATTTCCCTCTGAAGAAAGCAGTAATGCATGATAGTACTCCTATCTCAACCTTGCCCAGGACAGTAGCTTTTCCTAACTTGAGGAATCTGAATTATAATGAACTGATGGATTCTGTGTATCCATTTCCAGTCTCTGAGGGTAGAGAAGCAGCACTGAGCCACAATCACTCCAACATTGTATTTTCCAATTTGTTGGCTGAAGACTGGAAACTGCAGGAATAATATTTAGCAATTATCTGAACCTGTATTTTAGAGAGAATGAAGAGTGCTTGAAATTTTCTACAAGCCACTTTTTGCACAGGTCGCTACTGAAAACAAACAAACAAATGATTAAAAACCCCCAAAAGCTAAATAAATGTTCTAGTTTAGTCAGAGGAAGCACCCCCATTCATAGCAGGTCCTAATTCCTGTTACTCAGGGTTCCAAAGTAAGATTGCTTTTTC
Organism: Dolichotis patagonum; assembly: GCA_004027295.1. Lineage (NCBI taxonomy): Eukaryota > Metazoa > Chordata > Mammalia > Rodentia > Caviidae > Dolichotis > Dolichotis patagonum. The sequence continues at coordinate 38,261 of PVJX010001311.1, forward strand.
TCTTTCTTTTAGCCAAAAGCAGTATAAATATAATGTATCATATTTTAATGAATTTTACACTTTACACAAGCTTTTAGTTTCTTTTTCTATCTTTTACACAGCCCTTGTAAGGTCGACCTGGTACATATGTTTATTGTAATTTTACATCTAAGGAGACCGGAGCTAAAGTCTTGAAGCTAGTAAGGTGTATCTTGCGCTAACATCTAAATCTGCTTCCTGTTTCTGTGTACTGTGCCATTCTCCAGAAATGTGAAAGAGAGTTTCTCCTGGCAAGAACTTATTGAGTTAAATATTAACTTACTTGTAAATGTAAACAATCCAACCTTAAGCAAAAGTATTAGGATGTTATTTTAGAAAGATGTTTTCTATCTTGACTTTGTGTAATACCTGAGTGTACTATGGATGATGACAATGAAGTATAAGCGAACACACTAACCAACCATCTTGTAACTGCTGAATTTTATTTAAAAGTAATAGGTCTATGAACTCATTCCTCCACCAGTGCCTTTCAACTATGGCTTTTTAAAGGTTAAGATTCATAAATTATTAGACCTCACTCAAAAGCACTTTTTAGTTGGCTTAATTTTGCTGGTAAAGATTCAAGATACAGTTGAAAAGGAATATTCAAATATTTATTAATTTTGTTTTTTAGTATTTGTGTATTCAAGGCTGTGCAGAATTATGAGCTGTTCTAAATCATCTCTGCATACTTGTCTTCTCTTGGTATCTATGATCAATATTTACCTTTCGGTTTTAATATAAAAGACTTGGGAAAGCATCTTCTTCAATTATTGGCAGTAGAATATTTACAATCAAGACTGTCTTTGCGGTTAGGAACTTCCATTTAGCGTTTTGTTTTCAACACCAGCACTAACAGAACTTTCTGTGTCAATGGCAATAGTCACTTGCATTTTACAATTCAGTAGCCATGAGCTAAATGTTGCTACTGAATTGAATCTAGTGTGATGGAGGAGAAGAACTTCTTAGACTATGTTGTTTTATTTAATTTAAATGTAAATAGACTTATGTGGCCACCGGAAACACTGTAAGACAGGATAGTACTCAAAAGATAGCATGTTACACTGAACCCTGTGCAGTAGGAGGCTATAGGAGCAGAACAGAGAACCGCAGCATAGTCCTAGATCCAGGGACCCTTGACCAATTCCATTCTAGCGCAGGTGGCCAGCTTTTTAGGGAGAACTCTCAACTGTAAGTTGGCTACAGCGGTTGAAGTAAGAATCACATATGTCATTTTAAGTATACGTCCTGAATAGGTGTTTATTATTTGAGAAGTAAGCTTTTAGTTTAAAAATACATGATAGAAGAGTCTATTCTTATAATTGCTGAAAGTGTATGAGGCTTATATCATGGAATCATAAAGTGTAATATGCATCATTTATAATTTAGGATCAAGACATGGTTTATATTTCAGAACTCTGAGTGGTACTCATTGCCTCTAAATGTGCTTAAAGCTACCGCGTTAGGACTTGGGTATTTTCTCATTCAGAAATATGACTCTTTAGAAGTGGAACTTTTGCTTTTGTCTTCAGTTTTCACAGTGTTAACTATATAGGCAGAAAATGTATTTCTTACATGGATTTATTGAAAAAAATGAGGCCATAATTCTTATTCAATGGATAAATTATTTGGAAAAATTTAGTCACCCTCAGTGTAAGAAATAAATTTTTAGGCCTCACTGAAGGTTGATAGAAAACATTGAAGCCTAACTTGAATGTAAAAGTTTGTAAGATTAATCAGTATTTTAAAGATAATAATATGAAAAACATGTGTTTTAGAATTGATACAATATAATCTATAAAGAAAATAAATGCTGAGAAAACCTCTTGTATTTTTAGGATCATAATAGTTGCTATGGTAATAATGAAACAGTTGCAATAAAGATGGCCAATATTTCTTAAATGATGAATAAAATTTTCCATTTATCTCTGTATTTGAAGAAATAGATGAATGAAAACTTGCATGCTGCAATACGTTTTTGCTATTATAACTGTTGGCAGCCAAGAAATTTTAATGATTTTCTCCTGAGATTTAACTGATTTATTGACTCCATAATAAAAACAGATGAAAAATAGTTAAAACGCAGAAAAAATTACTTATTCTAGGAATTTCTCTTAAATATTGCTCTCTTAGTAATACATATGAACTGGAGTAGAGGATTGTTACAGGATGTTAATAGGCATGGAAAAAGCATCTTCTTTTTTTTTACTAGTCTTGCTAAATATTCAATCCAACAGTTTGTTTCTCCACCTTTTCCTGCTTACTATGTACTTAATAATATTTTATATCTGTATATTTTATATCTTCTAACTATAACTTCATCGCAAGTCAAGTCAAATTGTTTTAGCACATCATACTACTCATAACAAATTTGAAGAATATTTTCAGGAAAAAGTACAGAAAAATAACAATTCATGACACTTGCTCCTTTATAAGACCATGTAACAGCCTTACTTTTATGTGCTATATGATGCCAATTAAATGTTTGAGATTTGATTTTGTGATATAGTAATGTTGAGAAAGGATGATATGAAAAGGGAACAATTTTGGTTTTAAATCTATGTGAAATAATGGAATTCAAATTTTGATTCAATTTTTAAATGATAATCTCAGAATATTCTGGCAATTATTGACAAAATAAAGAATATAATTTTAATGGCACCTCGAATTCTTTAAACTTTCTGTTCTTACATTCAGTGGCATGATATTAGATTGAATTTTACATTTCATGGTATCCTAACCAGAACCCAATTATAAATTTTATTAGCTTTTAGATTATTCATATAACCAGAATTCTTTAGAGCTGAATACCTTTAATTTCAGTAATTTCACCTGCCATTTTAGCATAATATACCTAGAAGCAAACTATCTATATGACAAAATAGAGCCTTCATTTATTTACAGATCTATGTGTTGACAGCTGTGCATATTTAACTGTTATTAATAACATCCATAATTAACATTTACTATGTAGAATAGGTTCACAAACATTATCTCTCTTCATCCTTGTAATTACTCCATGAAAATCCAGATTTAAGATATTAAGTAAAATATCACAAGCCATACAATAATTTGTAAGGTTGAGGTGTGAAGTTGGGTTGTAGAAGTCTAGATTTTCCTTTTATCACTATCTGTAGAAATACTGACAAGAAGGAAGTCACGTGACAAAGAAATTTTTATCATCTGCTGCTATGTATGAATGAATCAAAGATGCATAGAATTGTTAGTACATTCCAGGCCTCATGTCTTCAATTTTTTTAAATGAGGCTTGTACTGTACCTGAGAAATTAAATGATTGTTGAAGAGATGCAGATCATATAAGATTAAATTACTTCTTATGATATCAAAAATGTTAAATCAGGCCGTGTACCTACAGGTATTGGGAGCTAGAATAATAGCTTACAATAATAGAATAAATTAAAATGCTCTAACCAGACACTGACTCCTTAGTCTTTCCTTTACTAGAACTAGAATACAAAAGAATAATAAACAATGATATTCAGGGTATTTGTTGCTTGAGAAGTTATATGTTCTATAAATCTTAGTCCTTTCATTTTCATTTTTTAAATCTTGTGGATAAGTGAAAGACAAACATGAAAAAAATAGTGGATGTGAAATAGTTTCTCATCTATGAGATTAGTCTAAATAATTATGTGAAAATCATATTTTATAACAGAAGAAAATAGAAAACATGATTCTATAATCAGTTTAATATAAATATTAATGATAGAAATCGCTGGTTCACTCTTACCATTTTTTAAATAAGAACTGGCATGTTAACTGCCTTCGTCTCTTATTGACAACCAGTTAAGAACAAAGAGAATCAGGCTAAGTGGATCTACACTCTGTATTTGAAATAAAGCTTTTTATTACTTCTTTTCTTTTGAGTGAGTTTCAGCACGTTATTATTCAAACATACATTTGTTTGTATCTGTACAGAAGAACTTTTTGAGATATCTCTTCCGGTTTAATTACTGTTAGAGTCAAAACTGTTTGGGAAGAATAGTAACATTTTTGGGTTTATCGTTGAAAACAAAGAAGAGACTTCAGTTTTATTTAAAGCTGTGTAGTTTCTTTAGGTCTAGAAGCTCTGTAATTCCAGAGTTTTTGGAAGCCCTAAAGATAAATATAGTTTATAGCATTTTATTTTGGTCCACAGTTAAATATAACACAAATTTTGGTGTTAAAAAGCAATAAAATTCTCTTAGTCTGTTTCTCTAACAACAACAAAAAAACCAAAGTTGGAGGGAATCATATAAGGTGACGTCATGAAGGAATTTAGAAATTGTCTAATCCTTCTCATGTTGCAATTGATTTCCAAAGAGGATGATTTACATGAGACTCGTCATTCTCTACCTTTATCTTAGTCTAATGCTTTGCAACAGTGTTATTCTGGAAATACAATTTGATTGAAGTACTAGCATGGGGAGGTAACAGCTCAAAAGTAATTTTTAAAATATATGCCAATGTATGTGTGAATAGATATGCCTTATCATAAACTGAATGGAAAAATCAACATGAAGGCATATGTGAAACTATAACTTCATATATGACCCAGTTATAATCTCCTGTGAACAGATGTCTATACGATACTATCAGATTTGGCAGGAGCTTTTCAGCCCTATTCCCAGAGGCTGTGCGGTATGATTTACAGAGCAAAACAGGAATGACAATGAAGTAGTAAATTCCACACCTATTGATACTATCCATCGTTTACACAGCATGAAGAGAAAACGAAATCGAGATAGGAAGCAGCCTGCCATTAATATCATTGTTCCCATAGTGGATGTGTGTCTGAAGTGCACATCTATGCATTATGTTGTCATTTCATGTACTTAGAAATTACATGTCATAATGATAAATCTTTGTAATTAAAATTATATCATACTTCAAATGCTGGCCTATGGTGCGTAGGGAAAAGGGGTGAGTCAAGAATTAATGTCTGGGCTCAGGTGCCTCTTAAAAATTAAGAAAACCTAATTAGCACAAGTGTAAAATAAATGCATTGAAGGTCACATATAGGTTATCAGTTCTGTTGTGATTTTATTCAGGATCATCAATGGGTAATTTAAGTAGCTACCCCACTGTTTTATATGTTTAATAATAATATTTGGGGCACTGATTTCTTCTGTTACATTGGTTAATCATGAAAAAAATACTGAAGAAGCATTTACTGAACTGTCTTAATATTAAATGCAAGGTCTAATTTAAATTTAAATCAAGCTGAGATTTCACATAGGTTTTTAGTCCACTTACCTTTAGTTTTCCCTTCTGAATCACGCAATCTTAGATGAAATAAACGATAATATACAGTCCTCATGCCAACAGAACTTGAAGCTTCTAAGCTATGGTGTGTTTCTATCACACCTAAGGATAAATATGGAATGATGACCCCAAAAGTTTCTTTCTAAAAATATTTCTAATTGCAATTGCAAATGATGATTTACATCAAAAGGTTTATAAGCCAGAAAAATTCTTTGGGAAAATGTATAAAATTAGTGAGCTATAAAAGAAATGCACATCCCCAAATCTATGTGGTCTATAACATTTATGTAACTGACAACTGATTGTTGCCATTTATAATCTAATCAGCGCTTCCCCCATGAAAAACTGAAACAATCACAGAGAATTAAGTAGCTATGGTACTAAAACACATCCTGTGACTTCAGTTTAAAATCAGAAATGATTTTGGGATGACAAAGTTATAAAAATACAGTGCAGAGATAAATGGTTGGAAAATTGTTAACCCCGAAATATGGACTTTTCCTGCGAATGTTGAGTTATGATGCATTTTAAATCCAGCTTGTAAAGTAGCAGAAATAACCTGAGCCTTCTTATCAGAAGTTTAATATTTAGACTTCCAAAGAAAAGACAGTTGAAATCACTTAAAAGTTTTACCTTCAGTTCTCATCTGAAAGGAGAAATAAACACTAAAATGCTTACAAAGTCCCTACCGCAGTGCTTAAGACAAAATAGGTATCAGTCGCCTTCCCTATTTGAAATGGCATTATACTGTTCTCAACAGATTAAGGAAATTTAAGAATGATGGTTTCTTAGTTAACAGTTTTTACATCTACGTTTTTGCTTTACTAGAAGTACTTTTACTTTTAGAGCAGAGACACTTAATTTTAGAAGTCTGACTTCACGAGGCATCTGAAGTTTCATATTCTTATTTCACTTAGATAAATTACCAAATATCTCTGCCACTGTTTTGAATTCTGTATTGGAAGATCTTTGCTTTGTTTTTTTCTCTTTTATTATTTAATAATGCTACCAGCTACCTGTTTTTCTGGAAAAGTTCTGGACAAAATGTGACTCACATTTTCTTAGCGCTCAAATTCTTTCTTTTAGAACAAAAGCCCGTCCAGTTCAACAGAAAATGACACTGTTTGACTTTTGCACACTTGGGAACTGAAATTCAAGCATTAAAAACAAGCAAAAAGCCTCCATATCCATGTCCTGAGCCCTCTACTAGAATTTAAATATCCCATACGTGTGTACTTCCTACCCTAAGTGTAGCTATCCTATACTGACTTTTATCCAAATATATTTACATTCAGCAAAGTGTTATTAAATTAAACATACTGTTCTTTTAATAAAATGCTTTATTTCTCTATTAAGGCTGGAGAAAAAAACTTTGAATGATGCTAGGGAAGAAAAAAAAATACCATGAGTTGAGCAACAAAACCAATTTAGTTGGTTTTAAACACTGAGTTTAAGCCAAGGCTTCCTAGTGGTGCCAAGAAATCCTATTCACTGTTGTTCATTTCTTAATTTCTTAGTTCCTCTCGAAGTATTAAAAAATGTCCCTGCTGTGTAGAGCTACCCATTCAGCTAAGAATTTGTTCCCCCAGAGATTACTTTTATGCTGTTTGAAGCTCATTAATCACTGCTTCCTTTTAAATCCCCATTATACAAGAAAGAATGAGATTTAAATGCTTAGATATTCCATACTTGTTTCTGTATAAGCGGAAAAAAAGAATACAAAGTATATTTTTCATTCCTCCCCACTTGCCGAACTTGCAGACTTTTGATGGCTTCCTGTACACAGTTAAAAGTCAATAGGTATTTTTCTGGGGCTTTAAAAAAATAATTAAAACACACACTTGCTATTTGCTGGGCAACTTGAACTTCTAAAGAAAGGGCAGGCTAGTGCTGATAGGTTTTTGGTAGCTCAATGCTGGAACACGGCTGGGTCTCTCCATCAGTGTGGGACAAACAGGTAAACCGTGAGCTGTCAGAGGAGTGAAATGTGAGACACCTGCAGAGTCGCTTTAGTTTTAGAGCCACCCAAAGCCTGGGGTTGCATTCTAAAATTAGAATCTTTACTTCAAAGATAACGGCTTAGGAAAAGTATCTTATTTCATGTTTGTATTTGTTCTTTTATCCCATACATAAGGCAATTGATAGTTTAGACTCTGATTGCTTAGATCACTGTTAAAGTTCTTAAATGGTTTTCATTATGTTAAATATAAGACACTGTGTCCTAATACAAAGAAATTAATGACCATGACTGTCTCGTTTGCATGAAAGCAATAGTTAACAATGGTGTCTATAGTCCGCTTGACTGAATTCCTTCAACTGTGTAATTTAGAGAAAAGTTACAGTAGGCAAAACCTCACCATGTGTGTTAGGCAATAGAGCATTTTTCTTAAAAGTAACTGTAATAATTGATCTGTATAGGCTCACATGTCATATCTTGTTTCAGTGTTTCACAAAGAAAAATGAACATAGACCTTTATCTAGAACTAAACAAAGGACAAAAAGATCAAAGAGACACCTTTTTAAATAGTGTTATAAGTAGAGTGTGTCCACATATTTCTGTATGTAAAAGTACAGGTACAGATGCATTATATATATATATATATATATATATATATATATATATATATATATATATATACACACACACAGTACAAACATGCATATGTGGTTTGTAACTCAGACTTACCATGCATATTGTGTGTTGTTTGTACATGCCTAAGGAACGGCATAATCAGTTTTTTTCTAATTCTTTTTCTCTACTGATAGTCTGAAATGTTTGACCTATAAATTCATTTTCAAATGATATTAATTTTATAGAAAATAGTATGGGACTCGGTAGACAGAATGGCAAGTGAGTGATTCACGTGTGTTTGTATCTGTCAGCATGGCTCGGAAACCTTCTTTGCGTCATGGAAAATGTGCCCACAGGCGAAGCCGGGTGTACAAAGGCATCACATGGGGAGATCATGCTGGAGGGGATTCATTTGATGTTTTCAAACTGCTCTAGGGTCTGTCTTGCAAGAAATTCTTTTGGTTTTCTTCCATTTATTTATTTATTTATTTATTTATTTATTTAGTTTTAAAACGCAATTTTCCTTTGAAAGATCCTGCCAAGAGAAAGAGTAAATGAGTAAATTACAAACACACTATGTAATTATGTTCTCTCTCTGTCTCTCTCTTTCACACATGCACTTGCGCACACACACATGCACACGTTAAACTTTTACCTTCTGTTTGTCCACAGTGATACCTGCCATAGTTAACAGTCGGGATTTTGAAATCACATATATGGCCAGAATTTGAGGTCACAAACTGTACTGAGGTCAAAATAAAGATAGATGACATTGATAGGTATCTTCTTCTACACCTAGAAGTTTTCTTTTTGTTTGCTTATTGGTATTTGTGTGCTTTGTTATTTAAAGATACAAGGAGATTTGTACTTTTCTGCCACTGATAGATAATAAATGAATGAGTCACTAAGCTTAAAATTCTTAATCTAAGCCATGGTCACCTAGTTTTGGGTCACTCCAAGCTCACATTCTAAGACATTTTAGGGGAGTAGTAGGAGAATATGTTCCTCAAAATGTTCCTTTAATGTGCTTCGTAAGGCTGATTTTTATTTTGAGACTTGAAGAGACCTTTAAAATTTGGGGGTGATCTGCTTACCTCTTTATAAGAAAATTGTTTTGATGTCATATTAATATCATGTTCTTGTCATGAATCCTTTATTTTTATCCACTTTAAACTGGACCATCCCAGGAAGCTTGATACAACTTTATTCATGATACTGAGCTTGAAATGGATGACTCTCTTGGAAACTTAGTGGTAAGAGGCAAGCTCTTTTTTCCTCCCAGGAAGGAGGAATGCTGCTCAACCTCTGCACGCAAAAGACATTTGCAGGAACCTTTATGTTGCTTGGTGGTTTAGAAGTCAGGGCTTTCTTACCATGGTACCCGCCATGGGGCTGGAATTTGGTAACAGTGAACAGACAGGTGCACTGCTGCACTCTCCAAGTTGCTGGCTTCTCTGCATAACAATGGTACTTTTGTTCCTGGGGTGAGTGGGTTGGGGAGGAAGGGCAGGGGGCTGCCTCTACAGAGAACAAACCCATTCTTGATAAAAGGCTACAATTATTCTTCTAGAAAATTCAAAAATAAAATCCAACAGGAAGTTCAGGGCATGAAATGTATCAAGATTTTTTATTCTACCGATGAGAAGGTCTCAGTGAAATTTAACAAAGCATCGTTGCCCTGCCTGTCTCCTTAGAGAATCATTCTTGCTGCTTGTTGGGATTGTGTGCATATTCTAGTTGGATGACCTATGTTAAGTGGTTTTTCCGAAGCAGATTTGTTCTTAAATTTCAGAACAGAACATGCTTAAGTGTTCTCTTCACTAAGTGCCTTGGAATGATGTGAAAAATTGTCTGTCAGTAATATACATTTCTCTGCATTATAAAATAATATTGAACTGTTTTAATGGGAATTACCTAGACTAGTGAGCCTTATTTACTGTTGTAGTTTTTGTCAACAGTTTGCTAATTAAGTATTATTTACTCTCCTTATCAGTTAATATTTTGGAGATGAAAAGGACCCAGGTAATAAAAAGCAACCAACAAGCCAACAAATTGAGTTCTAGAGGGCAAAAATGACTTTTCAAAAGGGCATAGAGTCATGTGTAGAACCTGATTGTTTTCACTCTGTCTCCTGGTTTTATTTTCCTCATTCAACATTTGGGTTTCCCCTAGTCTAAAGCTTATATAGCTGTCATGACATTTTGCTTGCAGGCATCCTGCTGATGTGGAGCCTGACAATTTTTCTCCATGTATTTTAGAATCTCATTATTTACATAAATAGGGCAGTAGATGAAATCGTCTCATTATTTCAGAGGCCAAAAGTGAGAATAAATATCATTTCCATCGCTCAAAGCATTCTACATTTATGCTATACATTTATGTCCTGAGAAAGCATGGCACCTATTTCTTTTAAATGGTAAATTTACACTAAATACATCATATATGTATGTGTGTATATGTATGTATGTATGTGTGTATATATATATATATATATACATATAAAGTTAAACTAATATTTAGTGACATTTTATTACTTAAAATATATATTAACAACTTATTTCTTTAATTTTTAATGATAAAAAGAAGAAACATGGCCAGAAACCTAATTTCAGAATGACACAGAGTATGTTTTAATCAGCAGACCCCTCATCTCTTGCTTTTCCTCTGCCCACTCTGGTTGATTCCTGCAGAGAGACCGGGTCCCTAGTGACTGTGTGGAGTAGAAACTCTCTCTCCCATCACAGCCATTGCCCTTCCCTTACACCTACATAGGAGCAGGAACAACTTCAAAGTTCTACATGAAAAACAAGATTCTAATTCAGTGTTTGGTCCAATGGGCTTTTTGAGCCTTCCAATGACACCAACTAATATTCCCATAGTTCTGTGGCTGTGTAGGAAAGAAAAGATATTATATAGTAAACAACCAGTCACCTCAATAGGGCTGTGTCGGTGACAAACATGTAGATGGTAAACTCATAACTTAAATGCAAATAGCAAACTGTGGAGAATGTAAAACAATAAAAATACTCTCTTTTTTGCCACAAAGTACCATGTTATAAAATATGTCTTTGTGTAAATATTTTATATGGATCCAATTTTAGAAACATTAAACTGTAGAACTTTTCTTATGGTATTTTATTTGCTTTGCAGTACTGGAAGTTGATCACAAAATTTATATATATATATATATATATATATATATATATATATATATATATATATATATATATTTCAAATTACAACATTATAAGTCTTTATTCCCTACAACATGATGTTACCTGAAAGTTAATTTAGGGAAATCCCAATTCTACAGTCAGCCTCTCTGTAGAGAGACTAAATTATATACTTGGTTTCGGAGCACTTTATTCACAGTGATATAGAATTGTTCTGAGTAAAGTTTGTGTGACAAACTCATGTGGCATTGCTTAATTCCATGTTTAATATCATGTGTCGTGTTACATATTTCTGTAATCCCAACTGAACATTAATTTACAGAGATGACTTAAGAGGGAACAATAGAACTAGAGATATTTGAAGTCTTTTGTTCTTTGTTATTCAGTGGTATCCTTTCTGGTTGAATTTATAAAATTGCAAAACTGAGAGTAAGTTACAGGTCATAAGAGCTTTTAATTGCCAGATTCTAAATAAAATATTTTACTCATTTTGAATAAAAGCCTTACAGAATTTGTTCTTCATTTTGAATTGATTATTTTATAACCAAAGAACAACTCATGAAAACAGTGATGACTGTATGGTGTTACTGGTGATGATTTTATCCTATGAGGGTTATCGCTGCAAGATATCAGATACACTGGATATGCCAGCAGAATAAAAATATGTTTTACCATTCAGTTCATTAAGTTCTACTAAAAGTACTTATCGACAACCAAACTCTATTTTCCCTGCAACTCTTTATGCATTTATAAAGATGGGTCTTGTTGTAGAGGTCCTCAATTATTTGTCTCTATGATCAGGCAGCTTATGGCCATCATTAACACAGAATTGAAAAACTAGCTCATAAAAGAGATGTATGTACACATGTGATATCAGCCTTGTCATGCTCAATGTTCATATAAATACTCCTAGTTATTACCAACTCAGCTACCTTCCTTCAGCTCTTCTTCATCTTTTTCTTCACAGTAGATCACCATTTACTTTGGCCTTTGCCTTTTCAGATAGACGTGAACCTTGAAAGTTCTTAGCGTGTTACTTTAGTTTTGTCTGGTTACACTTAATGGGGTAAGGAGTAGTTTAAGGTTAAACATGGATTACTGCAAGGTCAGTTCTTCCAATTAAAAACCAGTTTATTACACTGTAGACTCAAAAGAGAGCAAAATAAAATAAAGTAGGAAGTGGAAACACCTTATTCTACTCTTCATCACTTTTGGAAGATTTTATATATTGTTAAACAAAGTGTTCTGTAATCTGAGATAATGCTGAATATCAACACATATTCATTATTGTAACTTTAAAAAGCAGTGTTATGTTTGTTTTCAGTGTAGCTTTATTCCATCTTTCAAAAGGATGGAAAATATCATATATTGGTGGTATTTATAGCTTTGACAAAAAATAACAAATTAATTTTTCTAGGGTTTGTCTTTTAGTAAAATTTCACTAACATTAATGCTACTTGAGGAAGCAAGCTTTTATAAAGAAAAGTGTTTTTCCCCCAAATGGATGACTGTTGTTAAACAGTATTTCCTTACTATGTCTAACAAATTGTGTCTAACTACTGAATTTCAAAGCTGTCTTATTGCCTTTGATACCCTGACCAATTATAAGATGAAAAGGAAAGGTTTCGCAATACTCATTTTCTTGTCATTAAACATTATTATTTACCAATTTTCCTTACTACTCTCTCAAACTCAGAAACTACTGTTTTATTTAAAAAAGAAATCCTAAAATATCCATTCAAAGATTAGAAATGGTGGTAAAAGTAGCTTTATTAAGTTTACAACTGGTTATAAAGTTGATTCTAATTCTTGGCCTGGCTTATGCCGTGGTTCCTTATGCTTGTTTATGCTGAAAGAGATAAATATCAGTTATGTCTTTTTTTTTTACTATAAATATCTGACTGTGACCAAAGAAACACTGCAAACTTATTTCAGCTTCAGTCTCTGGTTGCTGTACACAACTCCTATTTTTATTTTATTTTTTTCTGTATCAATGAAGGGTATGAACTTTGTTTCTTAGCCCACTATTATAATCATTTGGTTGGTTTTATATATATCTAACATTTTTGTTGAATGTTATTTAGACTATTAAAATGATAACTTTTATCTGTTTTTATACCTTTTGTTATCTAAAATTTAATGGGTACCAAGTGAGTATAATATAAACTTTTCTTGATAAAAATTTATGGACTCCCTCCCTGTTAGCACTGTAGCCCTTGGGAAATCATCAGGTTGTAACAGTATGGATCTTCAAGGTCAAATATCCACCTTCAAGGTGTGTGCCCCACCCCCACTCAGATCCTCAAAATGTCCTTGCTTCCACTGGGCTATCAATGACTAACATAAATAAATCCTTCCAAAGTGATTTGAAAAGAGACAGAATATGGGAATCTAGCATGAGGTTCCACATGGGTGGCAAACTTGAAACATTCTCTCCTAAAACGAGCAATACTCAGTGTAAAACTTAGGTTACAAGCAACCTCCAAAAGCTGAACTTCATTAGTGGAAACTCGAGAAGAGAGTATCTTCCTTCTCCTGCCCTATGCTCGGACACTTTCTTTTTCTCCAGGGCAGCTGAATGGTTACTCTTTACAGTGAATGTCCTTAAATCCATCGCTCCAACTCTTGCTACACTGTGCAGTTCATAACCCATTGCTTTGAATTTCTACAGGGCTATGAACTTCTTCACAGCCAAACTTCTTGAAAGACTCCTCAGCCTATTTTGTCACTACTGACTCACATTTCAACTTCGATCTTCCAGCGTTCAACCAAATTCTATTTAAAGAATCTTTGGGACTTCCATGTTGTCAGATCCGGTGGGCAATGTCATCTCTTACTACTGTCAACGAGTTAACCGTCTTTAGTTGGAAGAGTTTCCCCTGCCTCCTCATGACTCTGGATTATTTAAGTCTTTTTCTTTCAGCTCCAGGTGTTATAAGTCTCCCTTGCAGTCTCATGTTCCTTTAGTAACCCTACACATAGTGTGACAACTCCGCTATTATTTGCAGAATTCTCTGGACTCCAGATTTCATCCAAATTCACATCCAGAATTTGTGTAGGATAATTGACTTATATTTTATCCTAACATCTTCAAAGCTAAATCCTTAAATGCCATTTCTCATCTGCCCACCTTTTCATCTATTGCTCTTACTCCTTCTGGAACTGCTAATGTTATACAATTGATTGCTTAAACTAGGAACATCAAATTCATCCTTGGTTTCTTCTCAACTTCTATCTGATCCATAAAAACCTCATGAATTTACTACCAAATCGGTAAGTGGACTTCAGTTCTATTTTGTCATGTCCACTGTAGCTATCCTCATCTAAACCATGATTTATCTCATACTTGTGCCATAGCGCCATAGCTTTCTAGCTGACCTTATAGCACTATTTCCCACTTGTTGGTCAGTCGTCTTAAGGCTATATAGAGCAATATTTTTAAAACATAATTTTGGAGATTCTCCTTCAGCCAGGACCCCTCCATGCCTTCCATTTATAGTTACTGTAAATTACAGATTCTTCCTTCCTACCTCAAAACCTTTTCCTGATCTTCCTTACGTGAAATTCACCTAGGTTTCAACCAACCACTTTCGTCACCAATTCTCCTTTATTTGGTTTCCACAGCTTGCAAATATTGCCATCCCCAGGAAATCCTAAGCATTTTACTTTGTACCTGATTATTCCTTTTCCTGAAATGCTCTCCTACTACCCATTATATAACACACTTTTCATCCGTTCAGCCTTAGTTTAGAGGTTGTATCCTCCAGCTTTCTCTGACAGTCCACACTGCCCCAAGACCTGTCACCCCAGCCTGTAACCCCCAAAACCCTTAAATAAATTATGCCCAATTGTTTTCAGTTTTGTCTTCTTAGTAATTATCGCTACCTGAAATTACCAATTTATTTCATTTACTCAGTAACGTTATTTCTGTTCTCTACAAGAGTGAAAGTTCTTTAAATGCTGGACTTGCATCTGCCTTGCTCATTACATAACCAATCCTAGGAAACAGCCATTGCTTAATATCTAAAACAATTGATTTTAAAGTAACTGTTATTTTATGCGATATTAAACACAAGTGATACTGACAGTTACATTTTGATACAGTTCTTTTGTATCACTTTTCCTACATGTTCTGAGGATTTTTCAATTAAAAGTTATTAATTAGGAACATGAATTAAGATGGCAGTTTTTACTACTTCCCTATTGTTTGTACATAAAAATTCAAGCCAGGAAACCAAATAAATTATCTCAGGTAATTCTAAAACACCTTTCCTTTGAGGATCTAACTGCTAGTTGTTTCTCAGAGATCCATTTGTTGTCTGTTCCATCAGAACCATTGGTGATTGGACTATGGTCCCAAAAGAGCCCTCCAATCTATCTTCAGAGATAGTTTTTCTGCAGCTGACAGTCACACTTTACAATGAACACGTTTTAGCTCTTGATCTGACCAAATGGAAGAAGTGCAACATTTTTATACCACAAAATTCTGTGAATTCCTGTTTGTTTCTCCTGAACAGTTATTCAGTGGTTTGCCTAACCATCAGAGCCCTCGTATCGTTCCCCCTGCCTGTCTCTGGGTGTGCAGTTACTGTGAGCACACAACTGCCTCCAGCTAACAGCAATCAATCGTAAGATACACCTCACCGTCAAGGACGTTAAAATGTAGACAAAGTGTTAAATTTCGAATAGATGGACTAAAGTATGAGAAAGTCAATAACTAGTCTCCCCTTTCCATGACAAGTTCCTTGTCCTTGTTAATTTCTACAATGAAAAGTCAGGATACCAGAAAGCCTTTCCTGATAATCCTAAGTAAAACCTAGCACCTCTTCACCAGCCACTGTGGACTGGTCACTGTCTGTAAAATTATTTTGAGCTCCTCCCTAGTGCTCTTCTTGTTTGCTTCTTTGCTTATCTGATAATGCATTTTAAAATGAAGGGTAACATTTAAAAATTGTTTATTGTTCTTACATGTTCTCTAAAGCATTTGAAGATAACAGGAATATTTGCTTCCTCACTCATGGATGTGATGCAGTTTGATCAGTGGTGGGTGGATGGAGAGGTGGGTATTTTTTTTTCCTGACTCTATTGTCAGAGTTACATGTTGCAGTCTTTTTGGCTTTGTGGTTCTTTCTGTGTATTTTCTATGTCAGGAACAAGACTTATCCTGTTTTTATCGGCTCATACTGTGATGCTGCTCATGCTTCACACCCTCAGCTGCTGCTGTCATGGAACGAAGGAATCACGCTTGCCAGCAAGAATGGTTGTTTTTCCCAGTATCAGGTTGCTTCATTGTGAGAAAGAGAGGGACATCCAAAAATCCCCTAATAAGGAATAAAAGGAATTAGTGATACAGTGGATGCTTGATCTAACATTCTCTGTTGTGACAGAAGGAAAGGAACCAATCTTAGCATAGTTTAGAGAGAAGTAATAGGGTTTATCATGAGTTGAACTTACATAAAGGCAAAACAAGTTGATTTTTCTAATGAACACTTTGCATGAATTTTTTCTATGTGTAATAGACATGAAAATATTGGTTATCTTAAAAAGTGTATTTATATTTTAATATTTTATCATTCATTTGTAATGCCCATTTTAGTGGAGTATACTATGTCATAAATAATACATCTCCATGTTATGACTGACTGTATATCTTCAATATGAATTTTCAGCAGCTGTAAGCTGTGTACTATCACATACTCTGTTGTTCAGTGATCTTTGTACATGATGGATAAGTAAGAGTCTATAATTACATATCACCTGGCAAATACAAAAGCCCATAATTCGAGAGGCTTGTAGAAATTGATAGCTTGATGCAGATTGGAATTATAGCCAGAGCACTGCAAAAGAAGTTATAGCTCTGCACAAAATGTCAACAGCTTGCTAACAGCAGCTACTGGCTTTTTGTTTTCCAAATGATTTAAAAGTGCTTACGATGTACAGATAAGTTTCGCATGCTGTATTAGCAAACTTGTCTTCAGTTGTCCTGGTCAAGGCTGCAGTGAGCCAGGTTAATTCAGTTATGTTCCAATGGGAATTTTTAAAAATTATCTGATGACAAAAATAGTTGACTGTACATTGGAGTAATACAGAGCTTGGAGTGAAGTGCATGGCTTCTCAGAATTTTCCTTTGTGTTAGTCACCCTGTTATGGCCATAAAGTCTACCATGTAGCAGACAAAGAAGGATGATACACGCTGGTTCAATTTCAGGGATAAAAACAGAAGAATTTAGCAACGATAAATGAAGTATAAGTTTATTGAAGGTGAAAATGTAAGATGTAAGGGATGAGTAATAAACCCATTACACTCTCAGATATGCAGAAAACCAAAGGGGCTTTACTGGAGGTAGACATATGCAACTACATTCTTTACTAATCGATTGCCCTAAATGTAGCCCTAAATTAAACAACATTTTTGCATCAGTGCTTATGTCGATTGCATTTGAAAAACAACAGTAATTTCGCCAGATTTTTGTCCTTTACCAGAGTGGATTAATTTACGACCAAGCTTAAAGTAAAGTTATTTACACACACACACACACACACACACACACACACACACACACGAGTCCCAAGTAAAATGGGATATTTCTGTGTATAATTCAAAAAGATTAAAAGCCTTGTGGTTATTTAAAATGTTATGTATTTATAGGAAGATTTTTCAGAAAAGATATTAGTCTGGGGCTATGATCAATGGATTTGGCAGAGTTCGTGGAATTTTTCTTTCACAGCATAGGAAAATGTGTCTACATACTGAATTGCCTGCCTCGGCCCTATTCCAGCTACTTTGTGGGATCTGTTTATCACAGATCATGCATGGAAATGGAGCTATAAACATTTTCTCACTTCTGAAGAGCTAGAATATTACTCATTTTTATATTATGCCTGATAAAATCTGAAAACTAAATGTTTGGGATTAAGAAAGATAAAAATGTACTAATCCTTTCTGTGGTCACTGAGCATTTTAAACCTTTCCATTTCATGAGCTCCAAAGGATAAATATCGTGAGATTAAATAAGAATGCTACGTGTCCACAGACATTTGCTAGTTTTTCCTACTTTTCTTCCATCTATTTTTATTGTATTTACTTTTTATTTTACTGAGAACTACTTTTGTATCCATTGTCCTGTTTGATTTGGATTTATCTTTGTAAGATATCATAAAAGCTCCATAATTTCATAGGAGTGTTCATCTTGAATCTTATATGAAGTTTGAAGTTTTATAGAATGATACTTCATTTCAAAATTCAAATGATTTGAAATATCTAGGCTTAAAATTATTTAGTAAACCATAATAGCTCTTACTCAGTGTCAGACATTGTGTCAAGTGCATTGCAATTTATATTTCATTTCACTGCAATCTATGTTTCAACTCATAAAAACATGATGATATTTTGAGTACCCACATTTTGCAAATGAGGATCTCCACTTAGAGAGAAGACCACATACTGAAAGCTGCTCCAGGTGGTCACTTCTGCTACCAAAAGCTTGCAGTCTATGTGCAGGCTGAGTGTATGTTTGACCATCTTCCTACAACTGTTCAGAGTATCTGGATGAAATTGTTTCTAAGTAATTAGTTTTTTACAAACTTCGTAGGAGACTGGGAAAGGAACACGAATTACATGAGAAAGTGGAAATGAGGGGGGTTTTCTTCATTGTCTCTTCAGTCTTATGTAGGTCAGCTAGGTCACATCAGCCAGTTCTTGCAAAGGTAATCTCCTTCCTCAGTTGCAGAGAACTCGGAAATCCTGTGGGAGGCATGTAGTACTCATCACTGCCAACAAATTGTGAAATGTATTAATTACTTTGGAAATTACCATATAGCAAACTTAATCTTAGGTGCAATAATTCACAATAACAGCTGAAGCTGTTCCTCCTTGTTGATTCATAATTGGGAAGAGTATCTTATGGAGAAATTGGGGGAGAAGGTAAGGCTCCATGGGAAGAATAAAAGGATAAAAACCATATCCAGAAAACTCACCAAGTCGGGCTTATCACTGCGTAGGGTGGTTCCTTAGGCACCTTTCAAGTCACCCCGTGCATCATTAATTCTTTGTTCCAGGTCTCTATCTGCTTTATTTTTGATACTGCACCATATAGGTAATTAATGATATTGTGGTTAAGAAGGCTGTACAAGGTTGCAGTCAAGGAGACAGACTGTGCTGCTGTAATTTGAGTTTAAAAACCCTAGTCCTATCGTAATTTGGTAATTGAAGAAATTACTGAAAGGCTCAGTTTCTTTCTACACTGTGGTAACTGGAAAGGTTAACACAGGGCTTGTCTAACATTGCAATATTGTGTAAGTTTAATGAACATGAGGCATGACTGTCTCTCACCTCCATCTCATTCTGCCTTGTATAAATTCTACAGTCACCAGGTAGTTTTTATCATTTCTATCCATGTCTCTGTGGAATGTCATACACCCCTTGTTCTGTGTACCAATGAATTTATCCTTGCAGAAAGAAATAATGCTTATTTGACTGTTAATGTTAAATATTGTTCTAGTATTATTACTAGAAGGCTCTGTCACATTAGGTTTAACACAAAATCTAGATCCTGAAAGAGGACACGTAAGGAGCATATGCTCATTTTGTAAAACCCTCATAAGACCAAGCACCCTAAAAGCATTTCAGCAAAATTTTATTATCATTATATCCTGGTCTGTCCTCAGTAGAAAGTTTATAAGTTCTTGATGTTAGGATTTTCACAACAGTCTTGGTTACCCCTCATCCGTTTCAGGGCCCTTTCCAAGGGCTTCCATTGGTACCAAATGGGTAGGTCTTCTTCTGTAACTTTTGCATGTTGTTTTCATAATAAATAGATGCTGGGAACCCTTAAATGTAGCACATTTACCCAATTCCTACAGTTCGTAATTATTTGTGTGCCGTGGTATGAGTATTTTATCAGTATTCTCAGCCAACAGAATATGTATTTCCTATGTCTTTACTGTTAAGAATTCTTTAAAATGGGGCTGGGGATTTAGCTCAGCGGGGTAAGCGCCTGCCTTGCAAGCTCACGGTCGTGAGTTCAATCCCCGGTACTGATGAAAAAGAAAAGAAAAAAAAGCTTTAAAATATCTTTTCATGCATGTGTAAGTACCTGGTTATTTCGAATTTTCATCTATGTTTTCAGATATCTCTGCAAAGTGGCCAAATTCACATACAAATAAGCAATACATGAGATGAAAGAAAATGTTTGCATACTTTGGCAGACATATGATTTATATCAGACCCTAAGGATTTGAAATATTTGTTGGAGAAAGAAATAATGTCTAATTTTTATTTTTAAAGTCACTGTTTTTATACAACATATTCCATTTTTGGTGTTTGTTTCTTTTGCTTATATTACTCTATAGATTAATATGAATCTTACTATTTAAAAGTAATTTCACCCATGGTATACACTTTATTTATTTTTAGTAATAAAGATGCTTACATACTAGATATTTTTAATTTAGTGTAGATTATATAAAATGATAATTTAAAATTGATTACATTTGAATAGTTTAATAACTTATTGTGATTAAACAATCAAATAATGTGGCATGAATGTAGTGTTTTCTTTTGATTAAAAATCCTTAAATCATTCAAGGTTTAATAAGATAGTATTTGTACAGTTTGCATTACATCCAGGAACTCAGAAAGTTTGAAAAATAGAAAATTAATTTTAATGTAACCATTAGTGTTACTAAAGTTTTATGATTGTTACTAAAGGCAGATAAATAAAAACAGTCATTTTAGAGGGTTTTAGGCACTCATACCTAAATTAAATTGTAAATTTCTGTAAATTAAATTGTAAAATTCCTCCATGACCCATGTTATGGAGGAAAGTTGTTCTAAAAATAATAATAGAGAGAGCTCTATTGTTTTACCTATGTGCCATTTAACTATAAATACATGATCTAATGTAAGACAAAATATTTACATTAAATTTTAATTAAGATTAATATTGAGAGAAGTAAATTATTGCTGTGAGAATGTGATATAACCTGGAGTTGGGAATATAAATTATTAGTTGTCAAAGAATACTGTGATAGCCGGCATCATTTTCATTTAAGAATCAAAAGTCATAAACGTAGGCCTCGGGGGTAATATTAGTGCATCAAGTATTTATAAAAAAAGATGACTAGTGTTTAAGCCTACGTCCAGATTACTGAAACAAACTAAAATTGGCATATTCAGCCAGATATACTCAAATCACAGAGGAGGTCTGTGTAACCGTGTCTCTGGGCCTGAGGTCCTTGTTTCTGTTCCTTCTAATCTTTTCATGAGCTTCCTCACCAAAATCTGAGGAAACAAGATTTAAATTTTAATGTAATATATGAACCTGAAAAGTCACTTCCTACTCTATTTTTTCTAATCTATCTGTGTATACGTATATACATACATACGGTCATATTACCAAGCAATAATGTATATACGAAGAGAATTTTAAAATAGTGAAATGTGCATTTTACAAATTTATATTTCAAATCATATTACTTATGTTATATTCATATTATATGTACATAAATATTCTTTATGTATGTTTACATACAGTTTTGGTTACATGTATTTTCTATATGTATAAACATAGATTCATTTATTTTACCTTTAATATTTAATTATCCATGCATACCTCTACTTATTAAATTAAAACCTTCTCAGAGGCAGGCAGTGCATCTGATTTATCTATATTTCTGGGCATTACTCCTCTGTTTTAATTATTTAGTAAATATTACATATTCCTAACTGCTATAAGAGAAAGACATTAGGAAAACATTTTTCAAAATCAAATGATAGGCACTAATCAAGTGTCTTTACTAGTTTGATTGTTTTAGAAGAATTTGTGTAATCCTACTTACAGAGCCTAACATTATTTGTAACCCCAATCCCAGATTTTTAATTTACCTCAATTACAGTGGTCATAAAGAATAGAATCCAAAAGAGAATCTACCTTAGAAAAAAAGAATGTTGCACATTCTGTGTAGTATAAAGTAGCCCTTACAACATAGGATTTCACGTTTCTTATGTTTCTACCCTAGATTACTCTTAGGTGTATCATCCATTTTTTTCTTCTTAGATATTTTTTTCTTTATTAATGATTCAACTTGGCATAGCCAGGTTCCATTTATATCATTAATACAATGTTTTATTATCCCAAGGGCTTTTTATATCATTCATTCATCAAATTATATGTATTGGTCTCAAAGGCTTCCTACTTTTATTTTTCCATGTACTATTTGATTGTAATTATCTTTTTGCTGTCTTACCTTGCTAAATTATTTTCTATTTTTTGTTGGAGAAAAGAACTGCTCTAGTATTACTTGGATTTTTCTAACTTTATATGCTCTGTCTAATATAAAAACAGATTGTGTTTTATTTAATTTCTGATATACTCAATTATCTTATTTTTTCACATTAGAAAAATGGCCTTTATGTGAGACATAATAAATAGCTCAGTGGAGTAGGTCATGAATGGTTCCCAATTTGATGCCGCTTTTATTATACCAGGAAATATTATACTACTTTCCATAGTTTTGAAAGTATGTATTCTCCCCAAAGCCCAATCTTGATTTTAATATTTTATATGGATTAATTATTCCTCACAATTTGTTTCATGACATCATTTTACATGTCAATTTTGTACAGACCAGAGAATTGGCATCAAAAGCTGAGGTTTTACTTAAATTGTTTTTCTACTTCTTCTAAGCCAGATAATATATATAATTTTTTTTTCTCATAATCATTCTCAGGTAATGGTCATTACAAAAAATCTCCAGTTTGGTTGCTGCTGCTTGGTTTTTTGTTCAGTACAAATAAAAAAGTATAGTCACAGTACTTTGGGTAAGATGTTGCTTTAGGAAAGAAAAGAGATACAGCAATACAAACCTAATATTGCCTACTGCTTTCTTATGAAAGAATCTGAAGCTCATTTCGTTATATAGATCCGGTGCTGTTAACATCTCTATAATGGGAAATTATTTTACCAGAAATAGATTTTTATTATACTTTGTATCATAATAAAGCTAAAAGTGTTATAATTTTATGGAAATGCAGAATCAAACTACAGGATAATCATCTGTAGCTACAACCATTTCAATTTATTAAAGTTAACTTACTTATAAGGATTGTCTAGATGTTAGAAAGTAGATATTAGGAGTTAAATGTAGATTTCCTTGTTAGTTTACCTTAGTTATGTTCTCATGTCTAATATTTAAGAGGAAAATAAACCACAAATGTACAAAACCAGAGATATATATTCATATTTATTTATATATGAATATATATTTATTCTAGTGATAATCAAGGAGAAATAATAACATTAAAATAGTTAAGTTCATAAATGCAACCAACACTGTTGCATTATTCCCATTCCTAAAAAATGTTTTTCAAAAAGGCTGATAGAAAGGATATACTTTTTAATCTCTCATGGAAGTTTGCTTAAGAGAGTATCCTATACTAAAAAAACCCTGGATATATTCATCACAAAATAAATATATATGGAAATGAGTAGTCAGGGTAAGTGACTTATTTGCTTATAGTAGTGTAATAACTTACCTGGGATATAACCTTATATTTGTTAGCTAACATTTTCCATTTTTTGTAGTTTCTAAGTTTCAGGTAAGAAAAGTGTAAAAGCAAATTGTGCTTTACTGACTTGGATGTATACTCATATATATTATCAAATATACTAATTTTCTACTTTGGTATAATTGTTCCAAGATGGTTTGAATCAAGAGACTATGTCTATGTTGCTCATATACTTCTGGACACTTAGGACTCAAAAAGAGAAATGAATCTCTTTATGTTTGTACTGCTGTTTGCCCTGCATTTGCCTCCGCATTTTTATCACTTATTGGTGAGAACAATTTGGTACAAAGCAATAATAAAACCGAATGTAATCAAATGTCACTATGGTCTGTTATACTGCAGTAATGTCAGATAAGAATAATAGGTTTCATAAAAGGCTGGGCAAATCTGGGAGCAACATGATTGCGTTGGTGTTCAGATTCATGGCTCAATAAAACTCATAACCATTTGGTGTATGCACGTTGATATACAACAAGAAACATCATTGATTTTATTTAATTGTAAACATTATTTCCCATGGATTATTGAAAGTCTTTATTAAGTAAAGTTTGTGAGACAAAATTCCTCAATATATTTGAAATCCCAAGTAAAATAACAAAATCTATTCAGTAGTTGTTCATTCTGGAGTTCTTCTCCAGAGGAGGAAAGAGAACCGATATCATACCCTTTTGTAGTCCCATGATACAAGGCTTTTGAGAGACACATTGGTAGCAATAAAATTAACTATGGTAATTGCATTTCGATTGTACATATATAGGAGTTGGAATGATGTGTAAAACTGTTCATAGTTGTGGGGCTTTGTGGGTACTAGAAAAAGAAGTTTATCTAAAATGTTAAAATATAATTAAAAATAAATATTATTTGATCGAAAGAATTATTTCTGATTTCTAGGTTCTTCATTTTCTAACTTTGATAGAGAGGATCATAATATTTTTTTTCTTTCCAAATGGACAGGAAAAAAAAGAATCTGACCTCAGTATAGTAAATTAAGACACAATAAGATAAGATGACTTGATCTTTCAAGGCAAAAATATCGCTTTCTGTTATGAGCATTGTAGGATTATAGGGCTAGTGTTCTGGTGGGCATTGTACGTTTATAGAGTGTCAGTTAAAAGGAGAAAATAGCAAGTTAAAAGCTATGTTCTAGAGGATCTATTTCACCACTCATGAGCTGACTCGTGAATAAGGGGAAAATTAATTTCTGAGTGGAGAAGTGGTCATTAATCCAGTTTTTTAAACTGAAAATATCTTCCAGATACCAATGTTTCCTAAGTGCCTGGTCAGTATCTTTTTCTTAGATGCTGTATTTAATGAAGACACAAGTTAAACTACTATACAAAAAAGCCAAAAATATATTGACTTAAGCAATGGGCCAGTTAGTCTCTCTTAGTGTATATCAAGGTTGGTGGAGCAACTCTTCTTTATTTATTTTTTTGTCTTTTTGAGACAGGGTCTTGCTATGCGGTTCAGGCTGGCCTGAGGCTCACTTTGTAGTCCAGGCTGGTCTTGAACTTGCAATGATCCACCTCAGCTCCCAAGTGCTGGGATTACAGGAGTGTGCCACCATGCCCGGCTAATGAAACAACTATTATATTAGACATTTAGTGGCAAGAATGGAGGAAAGACCAGAGGACGCTCGTAAAATTTATTTAGGACACAAGCAGAAAGAACATCTGTCACTGTCTCTTACACGCCAGTAGCTATAACTGAGTCACATAGCCATGCCAAGCCCCTCAAAAGAGGCTCAGAAATGTTCCCAGTTTAAACTCACAATGTCATCCATCAGCAGAGGGAATGAAAATGGGTGGGTAAGCCGTGCTGTCTGATGGTAGATGTCACATAGCTATTCTAACATGTCCAGGCATGGAGCTGTTGATACTCTCATCCTATGCATACTTCTCCTATAGTTGGTTCCATTTCTGTGAATGCAAAGCTGTACTCTTTCAGGTTTTGTTTTTGTTTTTGTTTTTGTTCTTTCTGTACTGGGGATGGAACTCACGACCTCGCGCTTTCAAGGCAGGCGCTTATACCGCTGAGCTAAATCCTCGGCCCTCTTTCAGTTATTTATGACAAAAAAATAATTTAAATGGCGTTTTCTAGGATTCCCATGCTCACCCAAATTCAAATTCTAATCAAATCCAGCAGGGGACTTCGTCATAGCTTTAGTTTAGTTTTATCCAGAATCATCCATCTGCTTGCACTGTCACTGTCATTTCTCATCTGAATTATTAAAATGGGCTTCAAACTGGTCTTCCTGCCTCCAGCCTTATCTGCAGCAGTCTCTTTTTTCCATACAGAATGTATCTCAAAATGTTACTTTTCAAATTATGAGGATGCTCTTTTGCTCAAGTGTATCTGTCTATGAACTCGGTATCTCACAAGGTTCCATGTGTTTTCTTTCTTTCATACAGCTATCTACGCATACCCTCTGGTCTTCTAAGCCATTTCTCAGGTATATCAGATACCTTTCCTGTTGGAGGCCTTTGAGTTCCTTTTAC
The DNA here is from genome assembly GCA_004027295.1 of Dolichotis patagonum. NCBI lineage: Eukaryota > Metazoa > Chordata > Mammalia > Rodentia > Caviidae > Dolichotis > Dolichotis patagonum. The sequence goes on from PVJX010001311.1 coordinate 64,355, forward strand.
CGACAGTTGTCCCTGTAACCTTGTCATAGTTTATGTCAGTGGCCCCCAAGCCTCATGCAATTATGGACTCGACCAAATCTAGCATTTGTGATTGGCTCACTGTCTAGCGCTCGGATTGGTGGTGTGCATGCTACACCCGCCTAGGGGTGGGGCCAGGATATGACGTATGGATGGGAAGAAGGTGAGTCTGTCTCTCTGACCAGACCATGCTTGCTGTTTGCAACCTGCCAGGAATGAATGCCCGCCATGCCACCCTGCTGCTCAGAGCCAACTGAGTGTGGACAGAAACCTACAAGAACTGTAAAATAAACCTTTCCTTCTCTAACTTTGGGGGTCAGGTATTTTGTCTCAGCCACGAGTAAAAAGTAAGACAAACCTCTTTTTAATTTTTCTCATACTTCAAATTGCTTTTCAAGCACCAATTTTCAGAAGATTTTCTCAGACCCTGAACATTGTATGTAAAATAGCACATATATATCAGTCATTCTCACTTACCTTTCTTTATCATTCATAAAATAGATACATACGATTTTAAGTATTTCAATACCTGTTATAAAGAGTCAAATATTAAGGCATGGAACACAGAAGTTGCTCCCTAATGACCAGTAGGTAGATATGTGATTGGCAAAATAACAGTTCTTGGAATATCCATATCGAAATCATAGGTAACATCAAAAAGGGAAGTTAGCTGGTACATTGAACTGTTGGTTTCAGCTTTATTTAAAATAGGAGATGTGCTGGTCATGGTGCCACAAGCCTGTAGTCCTAAAGCTCTGAGAGGCTAAGGTTGGGAGGATTTCAAGTTTGAACCTAGCCTGGGCATTTTATCAATCAGTGGGTTCAATCTGGGTTCAATCTGTAGCATAGAAAAATAGAAGTTAGGAAGAGAGTCCTGATTCTCCGGGTGGGCCCTAATGTGTGGCAGGAGAAGGGAGAAAAGGAGAATGGAGAAGGGGCAGCACCGGAGCGCCAGGCACATGGAGCTGGCTGTGAAGGTGCAGCAGACGGGGGCAGCCCTGAAATGAAGTGGCCTTTCCAGGCAGAAAAGGCCAAGGAGAGGCTTCACCTCCAGAGGTAGCACAGCCCTGCTACTGCCTGAGTTTACCCAAGTAGACCCATTTCAGGTTAGTGACCTTCAGAGTTGCAGGAGCCTGGGTATGTGCTCTTTTCAGCAGCTCAGCATGTGCTGTTTGTTACAATTTCCAAGTATTTTATAGAAAGTACGGTTTAACATGCTGAAGTGTAATGTGGGATTTAGATTTTTCTCTCAGCTGACGTCAGGTGTTTGCCTGATGTGCAATCCTTACAATGTCTATGAGGATCATTTTTTTTAAGGATGTAAACAATAAACAAAAACAAACAGCCACATAAGTTCCTCGCCCACTGCTGAAGTAGAGCCCATCTTTCCATGACTGCTAAAGAAGGTTTCTTGAGGGAGAAGAATTATTCACTCCTGGTCTTTGAAAATAATTAGTTTGGGAATGTGTGTTCTGATTCTAGAGTCAAATTAATAAACACCCTATCTAGTGTTATCTAAAAGTCTAGTGAACTAAATATTGTAAATAATATACAATTAGAAAAATATTCTTTTCTGAATTCAAGTAAGGTTTATGATGATATAAATCAAAGTTTTGCCTTTTGTTTTTCATATAAACTATTAATCAACCATATAAAAGAATGATGTATTATTTAGCACTTGTGTGTCATGCAATTTATGAGCCAGGCACTATGGTATTTTATATGCATGTTTCATGTTTATATACAATCCTGCTAATCAATCTCTGCATTAAGCCCTTTTGCTGTATTAGATTTTATTTTTCTCAAATTTAATGTATTTAATATGCAAAGTAATTCTTCAGAAATATTATATTACATATAATAGGGAAACTGAGGCACCAAATTAGCTAAGTTCTAGGTCAGACAGATTGTGAGCTTTCAAAGGAATAATTTTCCCTTAGAATTCTGCCCAAATGTGTGTGCGTGTATGCTTCAAAATCTGGGGCGGTTATGAATTCAGTGATCACATGGAGATAGAGAGCTAGTGTTTAAGCATTTACATGAGCTCATTATTTTTGAGGGTTTTTGTTGCATTTTTCTGTCCTGTGCATTTCAACTGAACGTGTTTGTATTTGCTGTGCATTCATGTCTATGTGAAACTGCGTGTGTTTGTGTGCTGCCTTGCAGCTGCTAAACATGCACCTGCAGCAGCCTGGATCCAGCCAAACCCCACTATTAGTGCATATTATGTGGGGTGCTTGGAACAGTATTTGTTTGCCTTAAACATTAATGGCTGACCCTAATGCTCCTTTATCTATAACCAGCCAGTCTTCCTTTCAGAACATTCTTCCTATAGCACTATATTTAGCTAGTAATTTGATGTGTTGTCATTTTGTTCCTCCAACTAGTTCTGAATTTAGAATCAGTTTGATAAAATGAAATAAAATATGGAGGAACATGTCCCTAGGATAGAGGAGCAGTTTATATTTCTTTTCTTTTATGGTTAAGCCTAACTATTCGTATAACCAAGAACGTGCACTTTAAGTAAAGGCAGTGTTTTCATTCTTCATTTTGTGCAGTCAATGAAATACAGCATAAACAGGTATTTAACACAAACCCCTTTTGATATATTATTTAGGATATAAACTAAATCGGTGCATACAAGGATTAAATGTTATAGATTCTTTCTGAATTGTTCTTTTGAAAAATAGTCAATAGCATCATATTTTCCTGAGTACCCATTCAAATAGGAACCATTTAAGAAATTTAAATTGTTAATTCAAAAATATGGAAAACTGATGACTTTTCCATACAAATGGGAAGTGAAAATTTAAAACTTTATGTGTATGATTTGCTTTAATTCCTCTTACATTCAGAGTGAGATTTCTGATACAAAAGTGTTCATTCAATTCTTTTTCTCCCACCCCAAGATTATTTTCCAAGAATTAAGTAAAGTTGAGCAAATTTGTTTAGTTACCATGGGTTTAATATATACCTGCATTCCCATGACAGTTAATTACTCAAATTACTGATTCTAAAATAAAGTTGGAAGTACAGCTTATTTTCATACTTTTCAATTAATCATGCATTGATTAGTTTTTGAGGTTAATATGGAGATTAATATTGTTACGCAGGTAAGGCTTTATGAACTATGAATATTGGAATTTATCCGACTCTCAAGAATCTGATTGATTGGATGAGTAAAAGGATAATTTTGGTGAATAAAGGGTAATTTGGAGATAAGTGAAAGTATTTTAAATTATTTTATAAGCAGTGAAAAAGAAGAAAATGCAAGTAGAAGGGTTCTATATGAGCCACTCTGGAAGCAAGTTCACGTATTAATTTTTAGTATAGTCTGTGAAATGTATGTGGATTGTGGCTATAGAGATAGTTTCATTTTACTGAGAAAACATTTTTAGTTTCCTTAAAAACTATTAAAAATATATATATGAAATAATAAAAGAGAACCCTCTGAGTTAGTTTTAGAGTTGATTCTCTTTGTTACTTTTATTTTTAGCTAACATATTACTACAGATTTTTTTTATGGTATGTGATATTCAAATCATATATAGAGGTAAACTGTTGCTCTTTCAGATTTAGTTTATTAAGCAATAATTCTGCATTCCAATATTTGATTCATAACAATTATTCAAAATATATTTGTAAAGGGAAACAAAAAAACCCAAAGCATTCTGTAAAAATATTTTCAATAGTTATTTGTCCCATGTCTGTATAGAATAATGTTTAAGTTAAGATTATTTTATATTTAATTTATTTTTATTATTGCTTGTATTTTGGTTCTGTGCTGTCAGTGAATATTCTTTACAATATCATCTAGTATGAAGTGAAGACAGAGATCTTTCACTGTTATATATATTATATATATAGTAGAAAATTGCTTTTATAAAACAGTGTGAGGAGAAAACTTCTCTTAAAAAGTGCTGCATTTTTTCATTAAAGACATTTTTCATATTCATAATTTAATAAAACTTTTCAGTATTTTGCACAGTAATCATTGTGGGAGCACAAAAATGAAGTCATAATCTCTGACTTCAAAAACATATTATAGCGCCCATGAAAAGATTACAGACTTAAGCAATCATACAAACCAGCCAAACAGTACAAAAAGAAATGAGGGAATAGCTACGTACTGCATGTGAATCAGGAAAGTCGTGATACTTTCATAAGCATGCAGTTAAATATGGAATGCAAAACTGGTGTATAATTTCTGACAGAATCAAATAATCTCCCTATAGAATGGTAACTAAGTGATTGCATTTCTATAAAAACATCAGAACATAATAAATTAAGCATTCTGTTATTGACATAAAAGCAAAGTTTCTGTTTTCCCTGATTCACAAATAATGCTCATTTATACAATCTTTTATTCACTGAATGGCAAAATCAAATAGAGTTTTAATATCAAGGAAGATGAAACATTTGAAAAAATTATTTGGTTGTCAGGTTTCTTAGACAATTCCAAAAATGCCAGATGCCTACACAGTGATCAATACTGCAGTTACCCGTGCTGCCTCGGCCTTTGAGATGACGATGTTGGGAACGTGACAGATGGTGGACTGAGCATGTACAAGTAGCGAGGTGGCCAGGGCACCAGGCACAGTTATGGAGGCGCTTCCCTTCCAGTGGTCAGAGGCAAGCCTTCTCCCCGGGTGGACATTGCATACAGAAGGACATGGGCTCCCTGGGCTCCCACAGCAGGTCACTGACTCTCCCTGGTGGGTCAGTGCCCCACATAGTGTATGTAGCCTTATGCCTGTCAGGCTTACCAGAAGGGATCGGATGAATCTCCAGGCGATCTGTTTTGTGTCACAGAAAAATACACATTCATTGAATGGAATCCCTATTTAATAACAGAACAGGGAAAAATGCATTTTAGAAGTGACTCAAGGTTACAGGACTTGCCAGAAATAGGAATTAAAGCACATACTCTAGGCATTTGATATGAAAAACATACTTCTGCATTGTTTGAATCACCTGTGCTATCATTCTTATCACTATCTTTTTGCTTGCATGAATTAAAGGAAAATGAGAAAGATAATATAAGTTTAAAAATATTTGATTGTATATATTTGAAAAATGAAGCTCAGCTATTTTTTATTTTTAATTTTTTAAAAATTTTTGGTACCAGCAACTGATTATCATTCATTTTTTAGTAATCATTCTCTTTACCCCAACCAGAGGGGGTAGGGTAAACAGGACCACATTAAGTGTAAAGACTTACATTCAGTGCTTAGCCATTGTAAGTTAGGTCTGAGATGTTGGCTTAGAATCAAATTCCTAATGCGTAACTTTGAAACGGAGGGGACAGTAGACCTGTAAATATTCCTCAGCAAAATAGGAAATGCCACTCTAGAACACCCTGCTGATTAAGCTTCAGCAAATGTGTATTTATATTTCTGAGAGCCCGTATCCAGTAAATAAACGTGGTTACTCATAAACAGTGAACATGTGACAAATCTTAGAGGAGGCACAGTTACTCTAAGTGTCCTCGGAGTTCATGTCCTCTCCAGAGCCTTTGTAAATTGCTAAAAATAAGACTAAAATTTGAAAATATAATTAGCCCTCATCATGAATAGTTACAAGCTCTTTCCTGCAGGGTAATTCCTTAGAATAGAGTTACTTTGAAGGACCAGCATTATAATAGAGAAATTGAGTTGCAGTTGCCTGACATAATTCTTTTAAATCCCTATAAATACTTTTTTTTCTTTCTACTTTTAAATAGCAATGATTATGTTTTATTTTGTTTTATTCCATTATAAGAAAGGCAAACTGGTTTTGTGTGTGTGTGTTTAATATAAACAGTAATTAGACTCTGACTGGGTAGCAGAGAGGTTAAATGTTCAATCTGTACTATTTTAAGACAAGAGAACAACTGCTTTCTCTGTGTTGACATTCTCAGAAATCCCAGCTAGTCTGAGGAGGATTTCTATTCGAGAATGCAAGAGCCACTTACTTTTTCTAAAGTTCTTCTTAAATGTGCCTTGTGTTTAGGAATCACTTCACAGTCCAGCATTCTGTGGGTGTTTATATTTAAAACTCTGCCTGTGACAGAGCAGCCCCTTCTCTAAGCAGAGGCTTCAGATACCTTGTATGGTGACGAAGTGGGAGGGGTGAACATTGCTCTCTGGTTGTCAGAAGACCCATGTGGCAAACTTCCTGGAGTCAGGAGGGGAGGGGAACGGGAAGAAAAGGGATCGAGATATATCATATAACAGGTACGAATTCCCTATGATGAATGTAATCATTAAGTACATCTATCTGTACCAAGAAACGTCCTTAAAAGAAAAGGACAATGTAAGTTTTTAAGTTTGGTTCTTTCCTTTTCTGTTTGGCCCAATTCTACATAGCCAGTTTCCACCAATATTATAAAATGTGCTTGTCAGTAAAGACAAGTGCATTACAGTTGAAACTGTCATCACAATCATACTGTGATTTTGTGTGACATAACAATCTAAGAAAGTAAGTGATGCTGTGTTGTAAATGCAGGTTACCAAAGATACTCTGTTATTTAAAATTCAATAACCATATTGGTAAAACTAGCCCGTCTTTAAGTTTATTCCACAACACAGAAACGATAAGAACTCTTACCAACACAGACATGGAGAGCTGTTTTTTTCATACTTGATACTGAGTAATCCTGTAAAATCAATACTGTGCAATTTCACAAGTCTGTTTGGCTAGAAAATATCATTTTAAAAATTCTAAAACTGCTTTGTGGTTGGTTTCATAATTTCTGTTCTAGGGTAACTGTTAACTTGCTCTTTATATCAACTTTACTAGAAAAAAATATAATAAATGTCATAAAAGTGTTACTGGTGGGTGTAGTATATAAATTTAAAATATGGTTTTAGAATGGAAATAAAATAAATACCATTTTGATACCAGCACCACCAAGGAAATGGGTGAAGTGAAAATAGCTCTGATAAATTTAAACCATGGATTCTATAATAATTTCAAAGACAGCAGATGAAGTGCTGAAGAAATTAATTTCTGTCTCTATAAATTGTTCAGTGAAACAGATCAAATTTCACATAATAGTAACTGATTATTAGGATTTTCATGAACCTCATGATCCATAGATGAAAATTGAATATGTAAAGCTATGGCTTTGCACCTCCCCTCTTCAGATTTCTAAACTGACTCACACATTGATTTAATAAAGATTTACTGAGTGTTACAATAGATCAAGGACTGAACTAAACATGGCTGAAGTCTATGAAAAGGAAAAAAGCAAAATACAGCATAGAAAAAATAAATTCCACATTAGTTGGAATGGTTAAGCGTGAAGATCCTGTGCTGCTGGCATTAGCATGGGTCTATAAATACCACCGTGAACTTCTGTAACTTCAGGTCAGTGGGTCCACTACCTTGAACAATAGGTATGTGCTTTCGATGCAGGTGACTGACTACAGGATGTCTCAACAGGAAAAGTAATTGCTAATTCTTTTCTCATTAGAAGGGACATATACATTAGTTAATGATTTTCTTTCCTTATCATTTTTTAATTTAATGATCCTGAAAATGTTGGATAGCTATTTGCTGATAGAATTACAAGAGTCAAGTAATGCATTTCTTTAAAACAAGTAATGGATTTTTAAGTCCCTGTGTCATGAAAGGTTAGTAAATTTCTATGGTCATTTCACCCTAAGTGCAGAAAATGCTATTTCAATGGATGTCATATAAATAGTTTGAGAAATATTCCTCTACAAATTACTTTTGTCAGATACATGGTAACTTACATTTATAATGTATGGATACTTGAAGAAAATCTATTATGCCACTGTAACATGACTCGTGGCAGTGGACCCCAGACAGCTTCCTAAATCTTCTGTGCTAAAGGCACATTGTAATATAAAAAGAAATACCAATGAAATTACATGTTTCACCAGTCATTAGGCATTCCCTTTATGTAGTACATTAGCAAAAATGATTATACTACCTTAGATAAAATACTTACAGCCAGAAGACCTAGACTAGAAGATCAGTGATATCAAATTAACCAAATAAAGATATAAATTAATTTAAATGAAAACAAAGCTTATCATATCATTTTTAACCTGCTGGCTCAAGGTATTGGTATATATATGGTGTATATATGCTATGTATACTCTATATATAATTTTATATAATTTTTAAAGATCAGGCCTAGATAAGACAATTAAGGGATGCCTTTTGCCTTATTTTTTTTCCAAAATCAGGCAAGGGCAAAGGGAAAAGTCTCTGGGTCAACTTCAGATATCAAATGTCATAAATTTGCTTCTGTGTCTTTGATTTTGAATTTTTAAATTATCAGATACAATTTAGTTATGAATTTTTTGAAAAATACTTTTTATATTCTTCCAACCAGATATAAATAACCCATGTATACATTATAAAAGTAAAATATTATTTATATTCCCATTTAGCAATATATTTATGAAACCCTAGCATCTGGGACTAACAGATTTTCTGAGCAGTTTAACATGTAACAAGGAAGAGCATAATTTCATGAAATTATATCAATTTTATTAGAATAAATAATATATGTATACATTTTTATGTAAGAGGAAAGCATACTCTAAAATTACCAATGGTGTTTTTCTTCAGATTTTTGTTTCATTCTATTAACACAGTTTTATATTTTTAATACAAAAGGTGTTTATATGAGTTTTCAATCTTTTGAAAGATAGTGATATGGCTTTCTTTAATCATGGATACCATTTGTTCCACAGGTAGATTTTGTGTTTATATTTTCTATTAAAATTTGCAAAATAATAATATAGATACAGGGCATGAAATATATTGCCAAACAATTATTACTATCTAAATTATTATTCTGTTGAAAGTAGTATCTTAGCATGTTAGCTATTTTGAATAGGCAAATTAGTTCTTTATATTCTGTTATCAAGGCCCATTAATAGAATTAGCTGTCTGAAATTATAACTGCACAAATAATTACACACAACCACACAGGATATGTCAGCTAGGCATGCTGATGCATGCCTATTATCTATGACTCAGGAGACTGAAGCAGGAAAAATCACTATCAACTTGAGACTAGTCTGGGTTATATAGTGAGTTCAAGGCCAACATGAACCCTATAGCAAGACCCTGTCTCAAAAACAATAATAGCAACAACAACAACACAGCCAAATAATTGCCATCCTGATGCATGTTGAAAACATCTTTTCAAAATAATTCTAGGAATCAACTCAATCCATAGCTCTATTCATCTAAGACAGGATGACAAATACGTGAAGTTCAGAAAAGTGATTCCATTTGCTATGTTAAAAGGATCGTTTGGGGTGTTACTGTGATGGTTTTACTCTGAAGATTATAAACATTAAAAAGATCACTCAGGCTGTTCTGTGAATACCAAGAGCTAGAGCTAATGCAGTCAGCTATAAGCGTCACCCAATAATGACAGAAGACAAATGGGGACAACTTGGACCAGGGTGTGAGCAGTGTAAATTCATTTGAAACGTGTTAAGCGAGGGCTGTATTTTAATGGGATAAGATTTATTGATGGACTAAATAGAGGGTATGGAAGAAGCAGCACAGTCAAGATCTATTTCAACCTTTTAGCATTGTACCTAGAAGAATGAAATATCAATTACCAACTACAGAAGATCAGAGAAATTCAAGAAAATCAGGGGCTCAGTTCTGGACTTACTAAATTTGGGATGATTATCAAATTGACAAAGCTATTCAGAATAACTTTGAAGCAGTTGGTCTCATGACAAGTAAAATGTCTGGACTAGACATACATTTTGTCTTCCATCTGTGTGTACTTCGAATTTAAAGGAGTAAAAGTTGAAGAGAACCTCTAGATAGTGTAAATGAGGCGTCCATTGACTGACTCTGCAGCATCCCAACAATGAAGAGTTGAGGTGGGAACTTGACGTAAGATGATTGAGTGGCTATAAAGGAAACCAAAAGGATGGTACTTGGATAGCCACATAAAGATTGAGCAGATGAAGACTGGACAGCTGTTCTTGAGAAATCAAAGAAGAGAAGGCCAGACAGAAAATCCAATGGACTCGCAGTGTGAAGGTCATGCAGGGTCCTGTGAATACCTGACTTATGAAAGGGGTAAAGGTGAGATAAGAATTGATTCAGTAAATAATCTAGGACTGGGGATATAGCTCAGTGATACAGCACTGTCTAGCATGTGCAAGGCCCTGAGTTTGATCCTCAGCACAGAGACAGAGAGACACAGAGAGAAGGAGAAGGAAGAGAAAGAAAAAAGGAGAAAGGGAAGAAGAAAAAGTAGAAGAAGGAGGGGAGAAAGAAAGGATAAAGGGCAATGGGAAGGAGAAGGGGAAGAAGTGGAGGGGAGGGAAGGAAAAGGAAAAGGAGGAAAGGGAGAAGAGAGGAGAGGAGAGAAGTAGGGTAATTAGAAGAGGAAACAGTTAAGGTATTGTCCAGTAAAGAAAGCAGAGAAATCGGGAAAATTTGGAGACATGCATAAGCTTAAAAAGATAAATATGTTCATATGGAAATAGTAATGTGGAAATAGTTCAATACTTAGGAGATTTTATGTATCTTTTAAATGTGTTTCTTAATCTTGAGCTTCCATTCTTCTTTAATGGCTCAGTAGTCTTTACTCTGCACGTGTGTGTATATGTATATGTACACATATAGGAAGTTTCTAAGAAAAACACCTCCAAAAACCAAACAAACAGAAAAACAAACCAGGCATGCTGGTACACACCTGTAAGCCCGGCACTTGGCAGGCTGAGGTAGAAGCATCTCTGTACGTTCAAGGAAAGGCTGAAGTACAATATGAGATCCTGTCTCAGAAAACAAAAACAAATCTAAACTAAAGGTCTGAGATGTGCGAACTCAAAGAGCCTGGCCTGGGTTCAATTCCTGATGAACACACACACACTCACACACACACACACTCACACATACACTCACACACACTCACACACACACACACACTCACACATACACACACACTCACACACACACACACACACTCACACACATATACACACACACACACACACACAGATCTGAATGTCTCTGATTTGTGTTGACCTGGGAAGTGTTAGGGATACAATTTAATTAAGACTTAAAATAGTCTACAAAAATATTAATGAGAACCATGTTTAAGGCAGACACTTTGGCAATGAAGAGGAAACAATCTTGGGTCATTTGAAAGTATGTGACAACTGGAAATAATTTTTCTCAGCACTATGGGTCAGGCATTTGTGGTACATTAATAAACAAAGAAAGATTCAAACACATCCCCTCCTGTATGTTTTATTCTGTTAAATGAAGTCAGACAACCAGTAAGTAAATTAAGTACCATAAATAGACTAGCTTTGATCAATCAACAAATTCATGTTAGCATAATAGATGATTAATAGAAGCATAATTTTAGAAGTATGGTATGAAGTTATTGAATACCAGACTATAATTTGGGAGGAAAGCAGAAACAAATTTTAAGTATTATTAGATAGATTGATATAGAAAGCAATATTAGGAAAAATCAATGAGATTGATCAAGGTGTTAAGAGGGAAGATATGCTTGGCACATGGTTTTTCTGTCGGTAATTAGACCCTAGTGAATTTCTGAGTAGAGTGAAATGAGCAGTGTGGCACTGTGGAGACAGAGTCAGGCGATATTCACCAAGGACTAGAGCAAGCAGATGGCACTTTGGTTCTAACCCGTGTGCAAAAGAGCCCCACAGTGCAGGTTCTTGAGTTAAGAGGAGTCGTTTACCAAACACAGCTTGTCTTCCTTCCTGTTGTGTCTTGCAGGGTGTGTGCGTGTGTGTGTGTGCGTGCGAGCACGTGCGTATCCCTTGATTTGCATTAAAGTAGACTTCTGACCCATGTGTAAGACTCAACAAAGGAGCATGGTCCTATTAAAAGGCAGAATGAAGCAGTGCAGGGCTGTGTTTGTCATGTTGAAACTATTACAGAGTGTGAAAATTTTAAAACCAAAAGCCATATTAAAGAAAAAGAAGACAGAAATAAATTGAAGACTGAGAGTCAGGAATGGGCTTTCAGATTAAAGGTACACGGAGATGGCACTAGAAGAGCATGCGGTGAGGACAGAGTGACTGTATAAGAAACGCTTGTGTCAGGCACTCATGCCGAGTTGTCACTTTCAGTGCACCTGGTAAGCGGCTGACAATTCCACTTCCTTCCAGTGCGAGTTCAGGTGGCTGAGGGTGAGGGCCTGGCCCACATGAAGTCCATGTTGATGAGATGACCTGAGCGAATAGCTGATGTGGGAATAAGAAGAGAATGTAGGTTAAGTTGAGACCTTTACAAGGTACTATTATGGCTTTCTCCATATGCTCTAGTAAAATTTATTTGCAGTGGCACCTTCTCCCGGATGGAACATTTAATGCCTAAGTTTTCTAGTAATTATTTTCTCTCGCTTATATTCTTATTCCTAGGAATCTTATATTTCTTTAGTACCTTTAAAAAGATCAGTGAGTTTAGAGTTTTCACTCTTAAATTATCTAGTTTATATGTAATATTTGCAGGGTTCACCTGTAAAGTTATCTAGATTTTTCCTCATTCAGTTTTATGTGAGCAAATAATGTTTGAGTATAGTGTACAGGCTGCACAATATTCTTGATGCTAAGGGTATAGCAGTAAACAGAGGGAAAAACTTCTCCTATAGAGTACTTGAGGGACAGACAAATGAAGAGGTAAGGAAAGTGTCAGAGGCTGCCTCGTTGGTGGCTGGGTGGGCTTGGAATTGTGCACAGGATGGGTAGGAAATGTCTGATCAGAAGGTGATGTTCGATGCCAGTGATTTGATTCAGTGGTAGAACAAGCCCCTGGGTTCCATCACTTACTGTGAAAATGAGAGAGAAAGAGTGAGAGAGGGAGAGGGAGAGAGAGATGGAGAGAGAAAGGGGAGAGAAGAGAGAAAGAGAGAAAGTGGTGGGTATGTGAGTGAATGTCTGGGTGGATGGAGGACAGATAGATAGATATAATTAAACAGACAGATATCAAATATTTGCATTAGGACCTAGAAAAACAAGACAGAGGACCAAGCAGATACTAAGAAAGAGTGTGTTTTGACCAAGGGAACAGAAAAAAGGCACAGGAATCCATAATGTAGATAATTTATTGCCCTTTGCAATAAAACTAAAATTTTGTGGATAATTTATAAAAGATTTTAATTGTCTTCATCATTAGAGTCTTCTTACTGACACGTAAGTTTTCTCTAATTTGAACTTTTTCTAAAACGGTGAAAGATAGACTTCATATATTATAGTATCAACATGAATTTTGAAGTTTCATGTCATTAAGAATCATTCTTTAATGTTGCTTCCCTGTGTAAGAGTAATAAAAATAATAAAACTCACTTTAGATTAAAAATAGGAATTGTTTATTTTGTCAGCAGTCTTCTCATTATTCTTTGTGCTACCTGTTTTCTTTAATAGGTACAATTTCAAAATAGATTTTCTTTATTATCACTAAAGATTTAGTTTTCCTGGGGAAGGCCTCAGAGATTCATTTATTGACTTTCTTTCAGGGCTAGGAGAGGAAATGTTAACCTTCTAAACTCTCTCTCTGGTATAAAACACGAGTTTCATTTTTTAATGTGTTGTAACAAATTATAACTTGTGGTAAGACTTCCTTAGATAATTATAAACAGATTGAAATTGAAGAGATATTTAGGGCAGCACTGACTTTGAATAAGCTTTAAATTTAAATATATATTTAACCAAAAACCACTATACATATAATAATCCTTTTTAAAGACTAATTTGAAAGGTTTAAAATGTTAAGAACTATATCAATGTAAGCATTTAGTAAGGCCTATATCTAGTGCACTGCCCCCAAATTACATGTATGAAGCAGAATTAATTCAATTTATCTTCTGTTCCTACAGCTAAATATTCTTATTCTTAAGGAAAAATGAAAACAAAAAAGAAAAAAGAAAAACAGGCTAGTATTGTTACTGTTGTTGCTGCTCTAATTTTATTATAATCTCATTTAGAGTTTCATATTTTATTCTATATGGCAGAAAAAATGTGAAATATGTCATATCAAATATTTTTGAACTTAATCTAATTAAAAATTCAGGTCCTCATTATAACACATGTAGATATTGGCTATTGATTACGTGGACCAAAAGTTAACATTTTGTTAGACAAGTGTGTGCTTGTTTGTTTATTTTGAGACAGGCTCTCCCCATGACTGGCTCTGAACTCACTAAGTAGCCCAGGCTGGCCTGAGACTTGAAGGAAACCTCCTGCCTCAGCCTCCAATTGCTGAGATTACAGCTACGCATGACTATGCCCAACTATTTTGTTAGATGAAATGTGAACATTGGCATGGTAAAGCTTCATGCATAATATTCAGGTTTTGCAAACAAGGATAATGAAATTCTGAAAATACGTCATATGTTTCATGCAGAGACCTTTATACAAGTTTGGTTAAATTACATTATTCAGTAACCTGGGATTCTCTGGTGTTCAGTGACTTTTTTTTAAGCGACTCTTTTGTAGAAGGTTCTGTTTACACTATATTTATGGTTCAGAAACTTAGATTGGATGAAAGTTATAAAAGTAGAAGTGGAAATGTAATAATGGAATATAAAAAGATAAATAAATTCCGAGTGTACACTTTCACTGTCCACGGTTTCGGGAAAGACAGGTATTAGAAAGCTAACTGTGTAGAGTTGTGCTATTTCAGAGCTAAAGCCAGAGAAAGAAAAAGAAAGGAGAAGCAATCAATTGGAAAAATAACACTACCTGAAGGTCTTGAATATAAATTAAATGGGAATAACTTGAGAACAAGGAAGTGAAAGAAAAGTTTACGGGAATTGGTTTTCAGGTTTTCTGCTCTCAGGTTTTATGCAGTTCCGGTTGAAAGGAACCGACAGACAGGATGGGCGGAACTCTAATGGTGGAAGGCAGTTATGATTCTATTTTGTTGCTTCAGAAGCCAGAGTTTAAAACTCCCAGGTGGACATTACTATTTAAAGAGATATATTTTAAGTCCAATTTACAAGTAATTTCCACAACTTAATTATATAAAATTAGAACGAGTGGACTTACTAGAGAGTGCATCTCCCATGGATAGAATTAGATAAACCTATTGAATTGTCACTAAGGTTTTCTGTTCTGCACATCACACACAAGAAAATTATAACTCAGTCTTCTGACTTTCTGAAGAATCGTATTTTTGTGGGGGTGGGAGCCTGGGATTCCAACTCAGGACTTTGCACTTGCCAGGCAGGTGCTTATGCTGCTGAGCTATATCCCCAGCCTAGAATAGTATTTTTCATAGTGGGAAAAGATGTGGAGATTATGATCAGTAGTTGCTGGAGCTCACAGATATGAAGGAGTAGGTGGTACATGTGGTTTTCAGAGAATTGATGACAGGTTGCATAAAGATTGACTTGATGAAATATTTTTTGCTGGTCCCTTCAGTTATTAGACCTGCTACCCGTGTGTAGTAATTATAAGCCCCGAACTGGAGCTGGGTGGCTGTGCTTGAACATCTTAGGAATTTAAGATTCTTAACTCTGTCAGCTTGACCAGACTTTTAGGTATGATATATTTTTAATAATACACTAATGTTGCTGCATTAGCAATGAATATTTTTCTCCAGGACATCATTTTTCTCCAAATTGTTTAAATATTAACACTACTTCTGTGCCTCTTGTTTTTATGTGAGTAGTTTTAATATCCGTTTCCTTAAAGAACCGAATGTAAACCTCACTGTGGATAAATCGCGTTTCCGTAGTTGACAGCTATACTCATCATTTCATTTAACAAATGAGCTTCCTCCCTATTTATAGTCAAGTAAGCAATTCGAGAACATTCATCGGGCATCTACTGTGAACATTACCTGGGCTGCACACGGTGGAAAAACAGAAGATACAGAAGCAGGGGTGAGGAACCTACAGCACGCGTGCTGGAGTGTGCTGTTTGTATCATCGAAAGCTCCAGAAGTTTCGCCATCACTGGCCTAGAGATTCCTGGAGAAGATAGGCATACACATGGATTGATACAATATATACCGTCCTGTGGTATGCGCTCTAGAAGGTTTTTTTAAATGCAAAAACAGAAGAGAATAAAACAGAGACTTCACAGTATAAGTAGCATTTCAAGCTGTGCCTACTATTAAAGAATGGTTGGCTGGTGGAATTGGGAAGAGGAACAGTTCTTAGAAGAGAAGAGGTTAAACAGCGTCCTCAGCAAAGCAATGGGACCTGGGATCCCAGGAACCAGCGGTCATGGTATGAGCTCCCTGGGCATCGCTGTTCGCTGCAGGAAGACAGCACAGCAAACACTAAGGAAGGCAAAGCGCTTTATTTGCCTGTGTCTTTTTGGTGAAACTCTTTTACCATTCTGTCTAAAGTATGTAAAAGCAAATGATATGGGTGCATATGTGCGGAAACAGCAACTTCGTAATTCTTTTTCCCAGCCTTTCCTCTTTTCCAAACACCCTACCCAACTTGTTCTAAGACTTTCCTGTACAGATTTTTCTGGCTTGAAAAAGTAAACACCTAAACATTTAAATCAAACCAATCAATCTGTAGTGCTATGTGACACAAATTTTGCATAGTAGTACCACGCACACCTTCGCAATAGTACTTAGATCTGTGTGCTTGCTTTGCTCATGGTCAAACAATATTCCATTGTGAGAACTTTCTGTAACTTGCTTAACCAAAACTTTATAGATATTTAACTAGTTTGTAATTTCTCATTATTACAGTTATGACTACTGCAAAATTTAACTATCAACTAATAAAATTACACTTTTATGTGTTTAGCCTAAATTCTTAAAAGGAAAAGTTGATTGTTAAAGGGTTTTGAATTTTAAATGTGGGTACATAGTTTGTTTTTTTTCCTTATATTCATTTCTCATATAGGGCTGTACACATAAATCAACAAAGATACCAATGCTTAGATTGAAATACTTAGCAGAAGACTGTTAAAAAATTGATGAATATCATTTTTCTTATTATTTGTGTGAATTAGAAGGCTGTCTCCATTCAAAACGTATACAATTGCTGTACTTCTATGTTTTCTTCCAATACTACTTTTCACTAATTTTTTTTTACCACTGTAATTTTTTTATAGTTTTAAACCACTGATGATGGCATTTACAACTCTGAAAAACAACAGAAATGTTTGAAGTTTAATCAGAGAAGCGATAAAGTCATTGAACAACTCTTCAAATTTTAAATGTCAAAGAATTTAGAAAGCACACTGGCCAGGAATAAGAAAAAGGATTAGATCAGGAACACGTAACTTTCCTTCACGGTGCTGTTCCTAAAGCACACAGTGGATCTACCTACACCATCCTGTCCAGCCATATTCCTGTGTGACTACATGTAGCTAAAAGGAGGCTAAAATGTATGAAAATCAGATGTTCAATTATTTAAGAGAAAAAAGATACAGAAAAGAAAACCAAGAAGCAAAAGACACAACCAAACAACAACAACAAACCCGAAACCATAACCAGATAAGCTTTCAAAACAAGATGATGGGAATTTCACAACGGTTACTATATTGCACATTATCTTCAAAAGAATTGCTTAGATTACCAGATATAGATATGCAAAATTTATCTAACCATATGAGTATTAACTGTTCTTTTCCAAAAACTAATAGAATTAGCAGTATAGTCATCTTAGCTATCTTGTGTATGTGTGTGTATGTATATGGGTGTATCTTTTTCCTTAAGGAAATAGTTGTTCTATTTTGAATGAATGAAGGTGGAGGAATTTATGATCCTTCACTTCAGTAGTCTGTTCAGTAGTAAACATGGGAAAACCTGGGATTTCCACTAGAAAATAATTTTTTTAAAGGAAGTGGATACTGTCATCACTTTCATTTGACTGGCACAAAGTAACCAACTCTCACAAACCAAAGAAGGAAGGGTGTATTTTGCCTCAAGGGTTCAGTCCGTGGTCAACTGGCAGAAACAAGATAGAGGAAGGGCCATTGTGGAGGGCGGGTCCTCATCACATGGCAAGCCTCTCCCGAGGCAGAGAGAGAGAAAGGAGAAGCCAGTGACAGCAATATACCCCTGCACTCCATGGGCAGTGGCCACTTCTAAGCAGCAAATCAGCATGAAAGTCACCCAGGGACTAATTCACTGATGAATATGGGGTCCTCATGACTTAATCACCTGCCACACTCATGAGGCTTTGGAGACATTATAGAGCTAAACTATGACAAATAAAAATGTACATTGCTGTTCTCTAAATGGATGAGATATCAGCTGTTGGGTGGCCCTGTGTGAGACAGAGTAAAATGAACAAGTGCTTTGACATCTAAGTCCAAAATGTATACTTGTGTATGTAAGGGATTATTCAGAATTGGCAAATTGTTACTCTCAGAATGAATAAAGGATTTGTGCATGTCAAGAAACTTGGGTATTTGGGAAAGAAATTAATTCTATTAAATTACGAACTTCCTTCTTTAGTCACAACATTTATTTGTCACTGCTGAAAGTGAGGATAAAAGGTTTGACATGAACATTAAGTACTTGTGTATTTGTCTGTTCTTAAATTTTGGGCATATTTGTGTGCTCACTTCCTCATTATTAGAATGTGCTCATTATTATTCTAAAAGACAAATAAAGGAATCCATATAAATGGGGAAAGTATGAGAAATAATTAAAACTACTAACAAAACAGTGCAAGCTAAAGAGCCTTTGTAATCATCAAAGCATCGGATTATTCAGTTCTTTAAATTAAAGCAAGTGCTCAGCACTCTTAAAATTTCTAGGTAATTAAACAGGCTCTGTAGTTTGGCTATTTTGACTATAATCTTACTGATTTGGATGGTGTTTTATTAATGATATCTCAAGGGGAATTTGCAGTAGCTTGAAAATTAATGAAATATTAATAACCAAACCAAAGAAGCACAGATATGTCTATTTTCAGAAAAAAAAAAAAAACCCGTGACCTGCATGCATCTTACCCTTAAAGCATTTTATTTGGTTTTCTTTATCCATATTTCTATTTCCAGCATGACAGTGCGTGCCATAGCTTTAGAGTGGGCATTTTGTGAGAAATAAGGACTGCACATGGTATGGTTTTTAAAAACCTTTTACACAAAACATTGTTTTGGCAAATTTATATATTTGGTGTTAAAAAACACTTTTATGCATTACAATAAATTATTTATATTTCCATTCAAATTAATTCTGAGAGCACAAATAAATAGCTGAATTACTTTGGTTTCAAATGAAAGACAAATGACTCATCAAAAGATGCAGGCTGGCTGAAGTGCTGCAGAGGATGCTGTGTCCCTGTGGGTCAGGGCAGAACATTACAGAAATGTCACATACAATGTCAAGTTCTCATTCATAAAATGAAAGGACTGGACCTGCTGTAAGATGTCATCCTGGCCCGTTAACAGATTCTACAGTGTTTTGAAAATGAGGTAACAGAGAAGATCAGTGGTCAAATCTTAAGTTTTGTGTAGCTTATTGGAACAAGTACAATCTTCACAAAATAATTTTAAATTCATCCTTTGAAAGCCTCACTTTAAGCTATTACATAACAAGTAGTATAACTTAATAAAATTAGCAAAACTCTAGAAATAAGATGCATAGCCGATGATTGAGGGGAGGTAGGGTAGGAAAAGAATAAAGTTGAATGTGTAGTTGAAAAGCAAAAGTGTATCTCAATGTTTAGTCAGATTAATGAAAGATGTTTTATTAGTTTAATGAAAAGAAATTAAAGGCTTTATCACAATGCCCATTTATTCTTACTGTGCATAGACATAATTAGCAAAATGAAAACTTTCTTAAGAAACATAAAGTTATTTTTAGCACATTCAGTTGATTTGATGTAAAACTTTTAATGACTCTTGAAGTCATTAAAATGACTCTTTCATTTGACTGGCACAAAGTAACCAACTCTCACAAACCAAAGAAGGAAGAGCGTATTTTGCCTCAAGGGTTCAGTCCGTGGTCAACTGGCAGAAACAAGATAGAGGAAGGGCCATTGTGGAGGGCGGGTCCTCATCACATGGCAACCGGGAGGCAGAGAGAGAGAAAAGATAAGCCAGTGACAGCAATATACCCCTGCACTCCATGGGCAGTGTGCTGACTGGGGAATTAACATGTATGCAATACATTGTGTGCTTTACTCACAAGGAAAATAAATTTGTAATCATAAAACTATAGAAAAAATAAACAGACCGCTTCTAAGTGGGTTTCTGTTTTGAGGAGAAGGAGATCATTGAGAAAACATGGTCACTTGTATGTAGTAATCCCATGCTTAAAGTGTTCTGGAATAAACTGAATTTATGTTTTCGCTGAGTAAAGCCTGAAAGGAAGTAAGTTTTCTGATCATTTGTGAATCTATTTTCTGTGTAACCTAAGAGAATTTTATACTTTTAACTCAGAATCTCTGAGCAAAGGCCCAGATTTTCAGACAGTAGTGCTCTCAAGAGACATTGAAAACCTGTTTTTTCTCCTGATATTTGCATGGACGTCCATGCAGAACAATCCATAGATACATGTATAATCCTGTTTCCTGGCTCACTGGAATGTGATTCACTAACAAGATCTTCTCCACGAACCTGAATGTTGAAATTGTTATGTGGCATTTGATCACAGAGTGAGCATTAATTATAGCAAGGTCAAATACCAAGACTTTACTGTGTTACTAATGATGGGAAAGAATATTGTCTTTACACACACACACACACACACACACACACACACACACACACACTCATTTGAGGGAATGCTATTTAGCAAGCATAGAATGATATTTTAGTCTGGAGTTAATTAATAATTCATTTATGAATAATCATTAAGAGCAATTATTGAAATGTATATCTGACTTCAGAAAGCACAATAATAAAATGTGTCCTTATTTAATCTGGTGATCTTTTTTGGAGACCTGTTCCTTGTACCGTCTGCATTTTTTAGCACCTTTCTCCATATTGGATAATCTGTCTTTCTGGCTAGGTTTCTCTCTGAACATAGTCTTATGATTCTAAATGTGTTTACTACATTTAATACTGCATGTAACAGTAGTAAGAAACGGATATAGCTGTTGGTTTTACTTGTCTTTAGTTCTATAAAGAATACTTAGGGCTGTTGGTTTCAGCTGCAGTCATCATAATTTCACTTTTTAAGGTAGAGTTAAAAAATAACTGTTTCCAATAGAAATCTATATAGTTGGTTTATGAAGGAACGCATACTTATAAAGCTTGGGTTTAAGTCATATTTCCTTTATGCATGTTTGAAATAAGATTTGAAGTAAGGTCCTCTACTTCCTGCTGCAGAGTGCCTTTATACAGATGCATTGCAGGAGCAAAGATAAGGCTCTGCACTCTGAAATTTTCCCGGGGTCTGAGTGATGCATTAAAGCATTTGTCCTGGATGTCAAGGTCCAGGGTTTGGAAAAGTCCGTTTAAAAAGCACACTTGTGATGCACTGCAGACATGGTGGTACATACCTACAACCCCAGCACTCAGGAGCTTAAGGCAGATCCCCAAGAGTCTGAGACCACCTTGGTCTGCATAATGAATTCAATGTCAGCATGAACTGAATAGCAAGACTGTTTCTGAAAAAATGAAGAATAAAACAAGAATCAAAAAAGCACATGGTGAAGGGGTGATATCTAATCAACTTATCCATTAGCACAGATCAAATTGATTCACTACTAGAATATGGTTCTAATGAATGGGAATTAACTCAAGTAGGTTAAAGGTGGTAATGATTCTGAATTTCTCACACCTTCTGCTACCCTATGCAGTGCTTCTTCCCTCTCTTGCTCATGCTGTAATCTGCTTTTCCAGTTTTTCAAGGAAGTTAGTTATTTCCTGCCTAGTGCTACCTGGAATATTATGCAATGTCAACTTCTGTTTACAAAGGAACCAGCCAAAGTTATAATTTTTATTATGTGTTATGTTACCTTCCAAAACAACAAAAACCACACTGAAAAGTATATTGTGCTGTGATATAATTTTTAGAAATATATTCTCATAGGAAACTCTGAATCTTAGGAGTCAGAACAAGTCAGAACTTGTCACCATGCTTACTGCATGATAGAAACTAAACAGTTGTTTGCCAAGCAAATAATTGAAATTCTTTATGCTGACAATGAAAAATCAACCTAGATTAAACATTCTTTTTTGACCAACACTCAGTATTGATTTCACAACTCCATTGACTCAAAGTTTATTGCTAATGCTTCCAAAATTAACAGAAGTGGAAACTGAGCCAATATACTTTTCAGTGTGGTTTTTGTTGTTTTGGAAGGTAACGTAATACATAATAAAAATTATAACTTTGGCTGGTTCCTTTGTAAACAGAAGTTGTATTCTGATTTGGAAACATCCTCTTTTGGTTCTGTAATGTATGTGCTTCATATGGATTTTAACATTTTATTTATGCGAACACTGTCACATTACCTCAAAATGATAATCAATATAAAATTGGTCTGTTAAAGCATATTATGTGTTGATGAGATCAGAATTTCTATTTTACAATAACTTAAAAGTTAAATTTCTAAGTCTTTAGAAATCTTTCTTCAACACTATCTCATAATGTTATTTTTAAAATAATAAATATTTCTCTTTATTATTTAAAGGTATATCACTAAGTTTCCAAATAATAGACCTTGCCAAAGAAATACAATTTCAGTGTAAAAATCTATTTTTAATAAGTGTCTAGAATGTGAATTAGGATAATGAATTTCAATGCAATGCCACAATTAAGTCAAATATGAAACTTTGAAAGACACTTTACAAAATTGGTATATGTTTGGGAAAGAATTGATGTTTTCATGACTGCTGATACTTGAGAAATACAAAGAAAATACAGATGATTGGTAGGGATAATGACATGGATTAAAATGTAACTCTTCATCCCCAAGCTTCGGAATGCTAACTGGACCAATGTTTAATTAAAATTTTAGAAAGTCTATTAGAATTATAGAGATACTTATGCAAAGTGGTAATGTTGGAAAATAAAGGAAACATTTAGAGGAAGCAAAGCAAAGCAAGAACATGGATACTAAGGAATATTCGAAAAATAAGATCTCAGAGTGCACATCAAACTCTTCCTAAATATGTAAGTCTATGTCATAAATATCTTTAAAGATGTTGTCATTTCTCAAGACATTTATAACCAACAGTTTGCTCAGATCAGTCATTTGTATTTATGGAAATTTAAACATAATCGTAAACAGATTTTTGTAGTGTTTCTTTTAGAAGTATCTTTAAATCTGAAAATTGTGAACGAAAGATAAAACAGATTTTTGTAGTGTTTCTTTTAGAAGTACCTTTAAATCTGAAAATCGTGAATGAAAGATAAAATATATGAACATAATTTATAGATATATAACACTATTTCAAAAGGACAATATATGCTATAAATACACTTCGGTTTTATTTTTATTTTTATTTTTTACATTGCACTTTTACACAATAGGAAAATGTTTCTTTGCTACATATTGGGGCTGAGTTTTTTTGTCCAATATTATGTTTTAAGCAATGAAATTTAATTTGGGGGGTTAATTTTAGTTCAACAAGCCTTTACTGAAAAAATTTCTGTTATACCAAGCACTGTGCTAGCTAGGCACTGGTGTTACTAAAACAACAGTTTAGGCCAAGGATGTAGCTCAGTGGTACAGTGCCGGCCTGGCAAGTACAAAGTCCTGAGTTCAATTCCCAGTACCATAAATAAATAAATAAATAAATAAAAACTTTGAAGGTGGCTGTATAGTCCAGTAACTCACTTTTGTAGCAGTAGCGGTAGAAAGTCAACAGACTATAACTCTGTTACATAAGAAAATGATATAATAAATATGCAGTCAGTGCTATGGGAAGATAACGGAGGAGGTTAGAGGTAACCAGATTAGAGGAGGTGCTGGGTAAGCGCAATCTTCCGGGATGAGCAGGTATGTCCTGGAACAAGAGGCAGCTATGGTAGGGCAACTGAGGGAAAGGACTTCAATTGTGTAGAGAACTCACAGTCATATTGTACTTTCAAAACTTGTGCTAGATTCTGTGATATACATGGGCGTATATACTTTAGGGTTTGGGATCTTACACAAACTATACTACAGTGTGTTCTCTGATGAAATAGAGTGATAGCGAGTTTGGGCAGAATTGAATTCTTTCAGTGAGATTGAATAATCAGATTCATGTACACGAATGATTAGAAATCAAGTGACAAATTGTGACAAGATTCAGAAAGACTTGTGTGTTGCTCTAGGATATTTCGACATTATTTTAAAGAAAGTTATGTTATCAAACATTTTTATGCAGAAAGTAATATAATGATGCTTATATTTTAGAAAGAAAATTGATATAAGTACCAAAATGTAGAGGATGTTGCAATAGATCTGTTGAAAGCTAAAGAAAATTGGTATTTAGATACTGTGATAGTGATGAATATGAGGCATTATTTTAGAAATTGGTGAAAAATTGAATCCAAAAATTGGGACAGACAATGGAAAGGGTGTGAACCATGGCACCAAATAATCTTTTAAACATTCATTCAGTCATTCGGTGTGTTTTGTAATGTGCAAAAATAAAGTAACAATACATAATACAGTATTACAGAGCAAAAAGAAAGAAATTGGATATATTTCATCAAAGAACAACCAACTAATTAAGCTACGGGACATACAGAATCAGCAACAAAAAAGATAAAAACCATCATTTATGAAAATTATTTACTAGCTTTTAAAAAACTTCATTATTTGTTCATTTACATCTAACATACTCAAAAGATTTACCTCAACTGATATAGGGAAACTAAACTACCAACCTACTATATGTTTAGTACAAGTTTTTGTTCTCTAAAATCAAAGAAAGAATTTTAGGGACAATGGAGGTTAAGAGCAGAGTACATTTATTGAGAGACAGAAAGTTTCTGTCTGGCAGAGAGACAGAAGGGGTCCCGAGTAGGTTGCCAAGACTGTGTTTTTAAGGGACTTTTATAGAACAAAACCACAGAGTGAGGCAGTTCCAAAATGAAACTCACAGGGAGGGCATGAGGTAGAACAGAACTATGGTCAGCCAATAAGATTAACTGCTCAGGTAAAATTGATTAAATCGGGGACAAATGGCAAAAGGAGTCATGTAGCATGAGGGCATGCTTAAAGTGCAAGGACTCTTCCTGTAGGGAGTTGGGATGGTGACTCCTGGCTCCACCAGGGTGATAGAGACCTGTTTAGAATGTCAATCCTTAGATGTGGGTGTATTTGTTTGATGTCTTGAGGTCTGGCCTACAGCAAAGGTGTCTGTTGGCTGTCTGCCCCACAGTTACAAAGCATCAGGTCTTCTGCACTGGCTCCTTTGAGGACCTCACCCTGTCTAACACCACTGTGCCATGTAGGCTAGAAGCTGTATCTAAGGGTCAGAGATATCTATCGGGAAGGTCTTAGCAGATAACCATGAAGTGAGGAACAGCTGTATCCACTGTGGGAGCAAGAATGTTGAGCTCACAAAATCTGAAGATTAAAGTTCAAGAGAGTTTCATTAATTTTTCATTTAGTATTGTTTCATGTATAAACTTTATGTGACTTGAAGACATGTTGTATCCCAGATACCGCATCTTTTCCTGCTTTTCCAGCTTACCTTCTGACTGCCTTCCAAGAGTGACTTACCACACTGTGGAGAAGTGCATTTCACTCTCTGAGCACTGCAGATCCATTGTCCCCCTCTCTTTTCTTTCTAAACAGGGAAATATTTTAATCAGAGTGTAAGAGAAAATAATGAGGCACTTTAGCTTTAGGAGCTGGTATAGATAAGTCTGGCTCTTAAAAAAAGGAGAATTAAAAAAAAAAGGAAAAATGCTCTAGAGTAAGCAGCCAGAAGGGGGACACACTGTGTGATAAAGGGGAAAGAGACTCCCACCCCACTAGATGTCAGGTACCAGTTCATGGTCTGTAAAATGGAGGAATGAATTTTAGGAACAATGGAGTTTAGGAGCAGAATATATTTACTGGAGGAAGAAAGCTTCTCTCGGAGAGACAGTGGGCCAAGAACCCTTCCTTTCATAGATTTTTAGAGAGCAAAACCATGAGGTGACACAGGTCCAAGATGGGGAAAAATAGGAAATCACAGGATGGACACGAGAGAAAACTATGGTCAACCAATCAGATTATGAATATAATTGCCCAGGTAATATTGATTATATTGGGATCAAATGGAGAAGCAAGTCATCTGGCAGGAGGGCATGAAACAGAATAGGGATTCTTCCTTGCTTTCTCAAGGTGATAGGTGTTTAGAATATCAGTCACTGTTGTTTATCATCAGGGGAAGTATATGAATGCATTTCTTTTATCTTTGGTGTGGCGATCTGGCCCTCTGCTGGAGGGGTTTATCTCCCTCACAGTTGCAAGATATCCTGTCTTCTGCATGACTTCTTTGAGGGCCTTGCCCTCTCTGACTGCCTGTACTATTTCTGCCTAACTTAGCAGTCTGTAACATGATGAAGCTAATAGAACTGGTCCACACATAAAAGCATCAGACTGGCTTTTGGAGATTAGCTGTGATGACCCAAGGTTCCATTGATTATAATCTTAGTCATAGTTCCATATCTCTGGAGGAATCCTGATGGCTTGAGGGTTTGTTCCATTCCCATGATGTAATTATGTCTGTTTGTGGTGGATTCAGTTCAAGTAAGGCTTCATTTTTCTTGGAATCCAGAGACCTTCACTTTCAGGGGGTGACTGTGGACCTCTGGGTGTAGTTGAATGTTCCTGTAATTCCCTTATTGTCCTCTGTCTTGAAGGGGATAATTTTATGTAAATTAAAGGCCTAATTACCTTTTTTTGCCAACTCTTAGGCAGACAATCCCCAAATGATTAAGGTACATACATAGAGAACCCAAAAGGTATCTGACCCAAAATGTTACAGTAACAAAGAAACTACTGGTAAATTTTGTTCTACTTTTAGTTACCTGTTAGATACCCGTCAGTCATGATGTTAGTAAAAACCACTTTCAACTCCCTGACTTCATCAGAAGAAAATACGGATCCGCCTGTAATGAGTAGCAGGGTAAAACCCCAGGAGCTTGTTTGTTTTTGGACCTTTTAAGGTCTCCTCTCCATCCTTTCCTTCAGAGAGACGTTATCTTCTTTAAGTTTAGTGGTAGATGAACAAAGATCTCTCTTTTTATGTCATTAACTATTCTATAATGCTTTATACTTTCATGTTGGGCATTTTAAGATTGGTAAGGAATCAAAGGTAATCTGTCTTTTCTGTTAAAGTCAGTCAAGGCTCCTAAGGGTTTACTTTTGGGCAAAGTGAAGAGCATTTTGGCTCCTTCAGTTCTTTCTACTTTTAGTTGTGTCATCTCCCAGGATGGTCATGCTCTTGCTTGCATGCATGGTTTCCCTTGGAAGGATCTACAGAGGACCTACAGTGACCCTCCTTTTTGGAGAATGTGCAGTGGTTGATCCTTGTTCTCCAGAGTCCTACAAACCCTTCACTAAGGAAGCTGGATGACTAGCAAGTGTTGAAAGACTCTTTTAGTGGGGTCCCATCATGCCCTGGGTCTTGGCTGACATTAGGGTGCAAGGGTACACAGCAGGTTCTTTCTATCGAATGAATCTGACTTAAATATTTCCCAGATGGACATTAATCATAGAAAGATATGCTAAGCAAATGCTCCAGTGCATAGGTCTGTAGATGTCAGAATAGCATCTGATGACTTTAAAGAGTGAAATGGATCTCATCCCCATCCGGAGCAGATGCCATGATTACAAAGGATGCTTTTCTGCCCAAAGGGAATAAAGCATTCCAGTGATTTCCAGAGCAAGGGAACTGACATCATAGAGATTAATTACTGTGGGATGGGTTGAGAGCAAGTTGTACAAAAGGTAGAAAAACATGATTCTATATGAATGTTTGTTGTATGCAATAATAAATGAATAAATAATATGCAATAGTAAATGTAATATTTAAATTATCACTAGATTTAGTCCAATAGCTGGCTTGATAGTTACATTACAAAATATACAAACAACAGTCCATGAAATTTTTTCAATCGCATTTAAAGTCCTATAACTTTTAATATTCATACCACTTCAGTTTATACATTCTAAATTTGAAATTGTTTATTTTATCATTTATTCATATTTTGCATTTATTTTATTCTGATTTTACTATTTTATTACTTGTATTATTCTAAATTTTGCTTGGTCTGTGTACAGCCTTTGAAGGAATGCTTCATTCTTGCAAATGTTTATAACATAATTTCACTGGAGAGAATATGAATTTCACTTTCCAGTTTTCTATCTGGATGGTTGTTTTTATATAGCTGAATCCATACCATAAGACTAATGTGAATAGTTGATAAAATAACATTGCAGAACCAGTCTTAATCCAAACTGGGCAAAATAAGCAAATATATAATGAAGTATATGGGGAGAACTAGCATTTGGTGTATTTCAGTTTAAATTATTAAACTGGTCTTTTTCAGTTTAAATTATAAATATTTCTTAGATCATACCAGCATTTCAAAACCCTTGAAAAGTTAAATAAAAAACCAGATAATTTTAAATCATTCTGTTTTTTTTCATAGGTATGCTGGCATATTGTTAAATTTATATGTACTTTACTAGAAAAATATCAAATATTTTTATAGATAGATAAGCTCAGTTATATTTGTTAAAGTGATATAATTAATATTAATCACAAAATTGACTAATTCTATTTTACTGTTTTTAAATATCTATAAAGTCTATGCTTTTGCTTTTTCACTTAAATTCTGATCAAAGCAATATATTCTATATGAAGAAACTTTGCTTTGATTGTCATACTCCTGATGATATTTCCCGAAGGCCTGTGTGGTTTATACTTCTGCAGTGATCCAATATTATCAAGTTCTGAGCAAACAATTTAGAAATATTCAGGCATGACTTCTTGGGTTTCTGATTCTAGATTCTATGAAGTATTTATTAAGGCAAATATTGTGTACATGTTCATAGGCTGGAATAAGCTAGTCATAATCCTGAATCAGAAAACAATCCAAAGCATAATAACCACCAACAACAAAAAAGTAAGAGGGTGGTATGAGATGAGTTCAGAGAGAAGCTCAGGGGCAAGATCATAGAATAGTTTTTACAGGTCACAGTATGAGTTCACGTTTAATTCTAATTACAAGAGGAAGCAATTATAGGGCTAAAAGGGCCATACTGTTATTTATTTTACATTTTAAAGAGTTAAGAGGCTCTTACTTTCTTCCTAGGGAGCATAATATCAAGTGAGATGGAAATAATGTGGCTATTTCATAACCTATTTTGGAGATACAATTGGCAAGACTTGTGATTAAATGAGTTAGAAACAGGAGTGGCTCCTTGTATTAGGTCCTAGTGAACAGGTGGGTGACATGCTATGCACAGACATGGGAAAAGCTGAGGGAGGATTTGGGTCAGGTGGCTCTTTGTACATACTGAGCATTCAAGTAGTGAAAGGTAAAGTTCGTTTTGTTCTTTCAGTTTCTTTCTTGAACTACTCTGCAAATCTATTGGTCTGATTTTGTAATTTAATTCACTGTATTGCTTTCTGGTTACAACACTGCACTTCTGCTATGATTTATCAAAGCAAAATTATGAAGCAGATAGAATTCCTAAGCAAATTAGGGAGTAGATAAAATTATTCTCAATCCATTTACCAAGGCAGCTGATCATTGTCTGTGTATTTTAAATTGACTATTTCCTCTTATGACTAGATACTTCAAGAAAGAAGATGGGAGATAAGAAAATAACCAATGCAAAGACAAGTTAGAAAGGACCAAATATGTTATACATTTTTCAAGAACCATTTAGTTGTATGGTTGTCACAGTTTTCCAAGTTTTTAGAGGAACTGCAGAGACATCTTTACAATGCATGTGCCTTTTGCTAAGGTTATTTGCAAAGACATTGGAAAGTCTTGGCCTTGTTAGTAAATATCTAAAAGGGACTTTAAACTCTCTCTATAATGGTCTGCCACTAGGAAACATCTCATCAACCTTTATCATCAAGTAAGGTGCAGTACTGTAGTACTTCACTGTAATGCTATCTTCCTAAATCTCTTGATACACAAATGTAAAACATTAAGGGTCACTATTTTATATTCAAAATAATACCTTCATAATAATAATGTTCCTAAATAACAACTTATTTTGGGATCTAATCCCACTAATTGCATTTAATTACAGGCTTGAAATTAGTATATAGATGTTTTAAAAATAAGAAATCAGGCATTGTTTTATCTCCTACTGACTGTCAATAATATATTTTACTTTTCAGGATCACGCTACAATGTAAGTGAAGCTAACCTTTTTCAACTTTCTTGGTTTTCATCTTGAGTAACATTTCACATTTGTTCTTTTTTGTTAAATGTTATCAACTAAGCCAGTGATGGATACATGTGGCAATTATAGTTTTTTAACTAGTTAGAGCAAGGGCTTCCGGGACACAATCCAACAGTTTCTGGAGGAGTCTGTGGCCTGGAGCACCCTGGAGGTGGAGCTCCAGGTAGAGGACCTCTTATTAGTGGCAAGCAAATCCCCAGGGCCGGAGACTATTCTTCTGGGTTTAGCATAGGAGTCTGCAAACCCCAGAAGGCCTGTGGGCACTGTCTAGTTGCCCCTGGACAGTGATGGCAGGGAAAAGGGTGAGTCAAGGGCCAGATACCAGGGATGGAGGAAGCGGCACCAGCAGCCAGAAGAGAAGAGGCTTGGGAATAGGGACCAAGATCAGAATACCTAGAGAGGTTTGGAATAAAGAAATAATCAAAAGATACAAAATCTCAGACACAGGAAATATATGCCTGTGTACAGAGATAGCGGATAGACCAAGATTAGATAGACAGATAGATAGATAGATTGATTAATTTGTTTTTTACTTCCATTGCATAGCCTGGTAAATATCATTAATAGAGTATGTTACATTTCAAATTCATGAGAGAGAAAATTTCAGAAGTTCTCACCACAAAAACTGTTTGAGGTGATAGACATGTTATTTACCTTGGTTTAATTATTCCTCATTGTATTCCAAAATCACAACACCCTGTAGCTCCTACATTTACATAATTATATGTCGTCAAGTTGCAGCAATAAAAGAGTGACTTGTTGGTACATACACAGAAAGAAAAGAAATAACAAAACGCAGCAGGAGTAGTCATGTGTCTTTTAGGGCTGGGTCAAGAGGCAATGGTGGTATTTGAAGGAACCCAGGCCTGCTGGTGGTCTGTGCCCCTGGTCTCAGGGTCTGCCCTGCGGCTTGTCACAGCGTCCTCTGGGCCCTAATTCAGAGGCCTCTCAAGGAAGCACAGATCAAGCAGTAGGGAAATTATCAGATAATTAAAACAATTCATTCTTTCATCTCTCCAGTTATATAGATATCTATGAATGTCAGACCTCTGCAATTCATATATACTGAATTAGAATTTAACTCCTTATTTTAATGCGCATTTCCTTTATGACATTATCTTACTCTCACTTTGTTATTTTTAGATTGGATCATATGAATTTGCTAGCTTTCAAGGTAAATACAGAAAAAATATCGGCAGTCTTGTGTGCTTTATTCTACATTTAAGATTATCTGACCAATTTATATTTAAATATGGGCAGTCTTGTATGCTTTATTCTACATTTAAGATTATCTGACCAATTTATATTTAAAAGTTTCTTGACTATTCTAAAAGATTGTCTTGGGCCAGGGATATAGTTCAGTGCACAGCACCTGCCTGGCAATCGCAAGATCCTGAGTTTGATTCCTGGTACAAAAAAATGTCTTTTTATTAGTATCACACACACACACACTCAAATAACCAAGAGGACAGTATTAAGTCAAAGGACAAGAGTTTTAAGTGATGTTCTTCTCATGAATTAATCTAATTATTTTTGACTTTATGAACAATTCTATAGTAATTGTACTTTAGCATGAATATCTGTAAAATGGCCTTTTCTGATTTATAACACTAAGAGGAATAAATTAACAAAGTAAATATTTTATTTTTTCCTAGGAAATGGATTCAGTAGTATTAATTCAGCTGTAAAACTTATGAACTGTCATTTTTATCATCATGTAATTATTTCAAAATTATAAATATATCTGTTAACCCTGTAGCAAATACATATGCTGCATAATAAAATTTAACATGGAAAAGTTGAGTTATTGCTATAAAATGACCAGTTTCTAGATTATTTAATTGTAAAACAAAACAATTAGCAAAGCATGTACTCTGTGATAGTGATTTTTTTATTAAAATTTTTATTAGGCGATGTTTACAGTACTTCATGATTATATTCAGTTTGGGGAATTTGTACAGGTACATAACACACTTTAACTCATTTTATTTCCTTTCCTCTCTTCTAAGTTTTCTTTCTTTTCTTGGTTCCTTTCCCATTTGCAAAGATCTCTCTTCCTCTTTTCTACTATATATGTTTTGTTTCATTCTGTATTTATGTGTTGAATTTCTCATATAAGTGAAACAATGCAATATTTAAAATAGTGTGTCTGATTTATTTCACTTCATATTCCGATCTCAAGGTGCATCCATTTCCCTTCAGATGACTGAAGTTTATTCTTCTTTATGGTAGAGAATAACTACATTGTGCAATGAAGAAAAGAAAATGTCTCTGGATACATAGGCTTTTTCCAAGATTTAACTGTTACGAATTGTCCTGCTATAAATATGGATATCAATGTATTATTGTAATAAGATGTTTTCTACCTTTTGGGAAGATACCAAGAAAAGAAATAGCTTAGTCAAGTAGAATTTCTTGTTTAGTTTTTTGAGAAAGCTTCATACTGATTTCCACAGAGATTGTAACACCCTACATTTCCACCAGCAGTGTGGAAGAGTTCCTTTTTCCCCTCAGCGTCACCAATATTTGTTATTATTTGATTTCTTAATCATAGTCTTTCTGGGTTAAAATGGAATCTCAGTGTTGTACTAATTTGAATTTCTCTAGTGGCCATAGATGTTGAACATTTTTAATATATTTATTGGTCATTAGTACTTCTTCTGAGAAGTACTTCATTTTAGTTGTTCAATTTTTGGTTGGGTCTTTGATTTGATGGGATCACATTTTTTGAGTTCCTAAATATTAATCCTCTAAGGAGTAGCTGGCAAAAAAAAAGTTTTCTTGTTTTAAAGATTATCTCTTTGTTGTACAAAATATTTTTAATTTGATATGGTCTTGTTTGTTGATTCTTGATATTATTTCTTGTCAACTGAGATTCTTTTTAGAAAGTTCTTGACTATTCATGCGTCTTCAAGAGTTTTACCAGTAGTATCTTCCAAAACATTGTTTCTGTTTTAATATGTCGGTCTTGGATTCATGTTGGTTTTATTTTAGTACATGGTAGAAGATGTGAGTCTAGATTTTATATTTTGCAAATGAATATTCAACTTCTCCATAACTATTTTAATAAATAGGCTATCTTTTCAACTTATGTTTTTGACCATTTTGTTAAAGGTCAGATGGCTGAATGTTGCTAGATTCTTTTTGTGTGTGTGTCCTTTATTCCATTGATGCGCCTATCTTTTCCACTGATGCACCTATCTTAGCAGTGACATGCTGTTTTTGATCACTGTAGCTTTGTAATGTAACTTGAAGTCCAGCATTGACCTGCGCAGTGCTTTGCTCTTATTACCCAGGATTACTTTTGCTATTCTGATTATGGTTCCATATGAATTTTAGGATTGTTCTTTCTAGCTCTGTGAGGAATGCTCTTGGTATTCTGATTGTATCAGTTTTGAGTGTATGGCTGTTTTGATATTATTGGCTCTGCCTATTCAGGTAGAGGGGATGTCTTTTCATTCTAATGTCTTCCTCAGTCTCCTTTTTTAGAGCACTGTAGTTTTCATTATAGAAGGCTTTCATTTCTTTGTTAGGTTAATTCCTAAGAATTTAATTTTTTGAAGCTATTGTGAATGTTACAATTTTCTTAATTTCTTTTTTGGTGGTTTCACTAAAAAAGTGGACAGGAACACTATTGATTTTTCTGTTGATTTTGAATCCTACTACCCTACCAAATTTATTTATTAGTTTTAGGCGTCTTTTGCTGGATTTTTGAGGTCTTATATATGAAGGATCCTGCAAGTAAGACCAGTATGAATGATTTTGTTCCTGTATGTATCAACTGACTGATGTCTCTTGCATGATTTCTCTAGCTAAGGTTTTGAGTACTGTATAATACAAGAGGTGATAGTAGACATTCATAATCACATTCCTAATTTTAGAGGGAAAACTTTCAAATTTTCCACATTTAATATGATATCAGCAGTAGGTTTGTCATAAATGGCTTTTTTGAATGGAGATAAGATTCTTCTATACCTGTGTTTTCAGGGTTTTTATTATGAATGGATGTTGAGTTTTTCTAGGGCTTCTTTCGCATCTACTAGAACAACCATGCTGTTTTTGGCATTTATATGATATGCAGGGTGTATTGTATTTATT
The DNA here is from genome assembly GCA_004027295.1 of Dolichotis patagonum. NCBI lineage: Eukaryota > Metazoa > Chordata > Mammalia > Rodentia > Caviidae > Dolichotis > Dolichotis patagonum. The sequence goes on from PVJX010001311.1 coordinate 98,739, forward strand.
GATTTGTGTATATTGAATCATCCATACATCCCTAGATTAAGCATAGTTGATCATAATGTATAATTTTTTAAATTTGTTGCATTTCATTTGATGATTTTTGTGTTTATGTTTATTAAAATGATCAGCCTGTAATTTTCTTCGTTAGTTATATTCTTTTCTGTTTTTAGAATCACAATCATGCTAGCTCCCAGGAATGAGTTCAGCAGTATTCCTTTCCTTTAAATTTCATTAAACTGTGAGGAGTATTTGCTTTAGATCTTCCCTGTTCTTGTAGAATGTAATAGTGAATCCATGGGGTCCTGGGCTTTTCCTATTGACAGATTTTTTTTATTACTGCCTAAATTTTATTGCTTAATATGAGATTATTCAGGGTTGTTATATCTTCCTGGATCAGATTTGTTGATTCATACACATCTGTGAATCTGCATTTCTTGTCTTTGGTTTTCAAAGTAATTACTTGAAATGGATCTGGGAAGTACCCAGATCTCATCTGGACTTTGGTAGTATCTGTTGTAATTTTGACTTTTTTATCTTAATTATGTTAATATGGGTCTTTTTTTCCTTCTTTTGTTGAGATTGGAGAAAGATTTGTCTATTTCATTTATTCTTTCAAAGACCCAGCTTTTTAATTCATTTATTCTTTGTACTTTTTGCATAATTTCCATTTCATTAATTTCTCCTTTGACATCTGTAATTTCCTGATTTATATACTTCTTTTGCCATTGATTTTTAGTTCCATTATACTATGAACTGATACATGCATGGGATAATTCTAATACTTTCATAATTATTTAAGCACACTTTATGGATGAATATGTGATCTAAGAAAGTTTCATGTGCTGCTGAGAAGAATGTACATTCTTGGTTGGGCATAATAGTAAGTATCTAGTAAGTCCATTTCTTCAAAGGTATGGTTCAACTCTGATACTTTTTTATTTTTTTTGTCTAGTTGATGTATTTATGACAGTGGGGTAATAAGGCCCCCACTTTAATTATATTGCTGTTTATCTGATCTTCTCTATACAGTGGTGTTTGTTTTATGAAGTTTGGTTCACTTGTATTCCATGGATATATATTTATATTTGTCATCTCTTCCTGTCTAACTTTTCTTATCCAATATGTAGTACTTTCTTTGCCCTTTCTGATCAGTTTTAGCTTCAAATTGGGGCCACCTGAAAATAAGATGGCTACTCTTGCTTGTTTTCAGGCTCCTGTTGCATGGAATAGTGTTCTTTCCATCTATCTATTGATTTTTCTAGTCTATAAGTTTGTCAATTAAATTAATTTTCGATTGTGTATGGCATACCATTAACTCTTATTTTATGAGCTAATCTGTTAGTTTGGGTTTTTTATTTTGAAGTTGATGCCATTCACATTGAATTATTACTGAAATTTATTGACCATTCTTATCATTACATTATTTTCCTACTGCTGATTCTTTTTACCCCCCCCCTTAACAGTTCAACCTGCCTTATGCATTCATTTCACTAGACTTTTTGGTATTGTGGGCTTCCTTACCTCTTTCTAGGATATATGTGAGAATTTTTGTACTGCTGGTTTGGTGGTTATGAATTTCTTCAGATGCTCTTTGTCATGGAAAGATGTTATTTCTTGATCAGTATTGAGAGATGGTTTATGCACTATGTTAGTCTAGTTTGGAAATTGTTTTCCTTTAGGATTTGAAACACTCTACTCCAAGACTGTTATGAAGTCTTTTGTACATCTAATGGGTTTGCCTTTATAACTCATTTGTTACTTTTCTCTAATAGCTTTTAAAATTCTGTCCTTATGTTGGAATTCTGGGATTTTGACCATGATGTATCATGAAAATGTTTCTTTCTAATTGTGGCTATTTGGGGTTTTATATTCCTTGCTGTTCTGAATGTTAAATTTATCTATATGTTAATTGCTATCATGGCTGTTAACAATTTTTATGTCATTCATGACATCATCTTACTTTTACTAATTCCAATTAATTTTGGTTAGCCTTCTTTCTATCATCTAGCAGCTCTTAAATTCTCTTTCCATGTTCTCTTGTTATTAAGTATATGGTTACCTGCATCAGTGTTATGTCCACACTTGTCATTCCTGATGCTTTACTTTTGATGCAATTTTTAATCTCTTGTATTTCTGTTTGGTACCTTTTCATGAACACTATTCTTTGCTAAACCAGTCATTTATGTTTTGTAACATTTTATTCAACTAAACTAGCCTTTTATTTTTGTCTTCTTTAAGCTCATTGATTTTTTTTTATTAAGTCTGTTACTTAGTTTTACCATTTTGAGGTCACCACGTATTTTACTGATCTATTTTTGTTTGTTTTCTGTTTCATTACCTTATGTAAGTCAGCTATTTGCTTTCAGTCCTTTCCTGTTGATGGCCATGCATCAGCTTTGGAGGAGGTGGGAGTTTCTGGAGACATTTTGTTGCCTTGTTTTATCACATTTCTATTATGCTTGTCATTGTTGTTTTGTCCTGAGGCCTGTAGGTTGCGTATTGCAGACTTTTTTGTTTGTAAATAGGTCTAGTTAGTTAGTTTCTGCTTTCCAGTGGTGCACTCTGTAAGTGCTTATCAGAATTTACCTCTATCTAAAGACTCAACCAGCTCTATTAATGTGAAGAGGGGGTACACTGTACAAGTCCTATCAACCTATTCTCCAGAAACTAAACATCACTGTAATGTTGATGACACAAAGGTAAATGGGATACTAATGTACAGTAAAGCTAATTAATGACAATATCTGTGACACCACTGGCAATGGTGACAAAAGTAAAATAATAATACAGTGAAAGCCAAACTGAACATTAACAAAGCCATAATAACTAATAAAAACTATCATTGAAAAGAGATATGCAATAATAACATAGACAAGAAAACAAATAATGAAATACAGTAAATATCTGCAAAATGTGACAACTATATTACCATTAACAATAGAAGAGAATCCAGCAGTAACAGCATAGTGTCACCTAAATATCTAAAGATTAATAAAACAGCAGTAATACTAATAAAAGTTGAGGGGAAGGGGATAGAAAAGAAGTAAAATTTGACAAATAAAGAGAAAATGAGCAGAAGATGGGAAAAGTAAACTGCAGAGTCCAATTAAGGAGTAAAAGAAAATAATAGAATTAGGTAAGAGTAACAGAAAACAATAAACAAAAAATACAATAAAACAAAGAGCAAATGGAAGAAAAAAAAAGAATAAAAGACAATCTCCTCCCACCCCAAATAATGAAGAAAATGAGGAACAAGTCCAGAAATTTCCTCCTTGTATTTGAATGAGTGGTTTCTTTCCAGGGTCTGCATTTTGAGAATCCCATAGATGTAAGGAAGCCAATACTAAGTCCTACTTTGTTTCCACGCTCACAGTTTTGTGTTCATGCTGATTCCTGCCCTGCCTTTCTTTTTGGTTGTTCATTCAATTGTGTCCTCTCAAGGCTGTATTGACTGTAACTGCTCTTCATTTCCATGTCCTTCTGTGCACGCCAAATCATTGCTTTGTCTGCCTAGATTTTTAGCCTGTGATTTGAAGGGTGCTCTTACCCCACCTGTCTTATGTAAGACCCTCTGTCCATTCACCTCAGACTGTGGCAACTGTCCAAATTGAGGTGTATACCTGATTGCATTGGCAAGCTGGGAAAGATCACTGAGTTTAGTGCTGAGTGTAGGCAGTGGAGCAGGGCCATAAGCACAGCACTGGACTTTGTGTCTGTACTTTCAAATCATCCCCCTTCAAAAACCTTGGATAGCTAGATGGTTTCTCAATACAGATGGCAGAATCCCCGTATCCTTCCTGGCCTGTGCTTAAACTTTTCACAGCATCTACATCTAGCCTGTGCCCTGTCCAGAACTGCTCTATGTCGTCATCTCCCATGAAGTCACTGAGTCAGGGTGACTCCAGAACCCTGAAGTATAAATGTTCTGTGGCTTATGATTCCCAGAGTAGCTCACTCTTAAACAATTAACCTCTTCCCAAAATGACTCCTGATTACTCAGGCTCAAATATGGTAGGTGCCGCTCTGGATTTCTCCAGCTCTAGACACTGATGGATAGAAGGTTCTTTCAGAGTAAAAGCCCATGCTGTTTTGCAGTTTATAATAACTGTGGGCTTTCTGAGTGCTAGCCGTCCTTTTCCCTGGGATTGCTAACCCTCTGTCCTTGATGTTAACGGAGATTGGTTCCTCTCCTCAGGAGCAGGGTTTGGTGTTTCAGACTGCTTGATTCTTTTCTCTGCATTGAGTTCAACTTCTCCAATTGCTTTTCCATGGCCTTTTCTTGATCCCCAGAGATCCACTTCTTTGTTCTTCACCAAGTTGCTCTCCAGGTGTCTCAGTTGCGGGTCATGGATAGCCTCTGCTTTGCTGCTCGTCTTTACTCTGCCATTTGTAATCTTCAGTGATAGAAATGTTAATATTTGAGTGTGGTGCATTCATGTCTAAATAGCATGACTTATTTTATGATGTGGATCTTTCTTTAACTGTTGCTCAGTGCAGCCATTCATCTGCATTGCAGGTCATCTCGTCCATTGTATTGGTTTCATTCCAGTTTACTGGTCACACATCATGATTCCAACTACTGAGTTGCTAATTTTCTTTTGTTAAATCCCAGCCTTAAATCACATCTCTTCTGGAGTACCATGTTTCTTTTTATTTTGGTAACTTTAAAAAAAAATTTTTAACATTAGCCAAAAACTTACTTCTATCTGTACCCTTTCAGTTGCTCCTCAGAATTCAGACTGCTGGTATTTTTTTACTGGGGCTTTAGTGACATAACAGCAAGTTTCAAGCCCACACAAGATACAGCATTTTCAATGATATAGAATGATCCTTGGATATAGGTTTACAAACAGATCATTTGTATCTTCTGCAGAATTCTGCATATCTTAACATCTGGTGTTCTTCATGTGTTTGGGTTATATAAGTAAAGCATTTTATTTCTAAAGAAACTCCTATATAGGTGTATGCTTTCTTGAATATAAACTGTGTCTTCCAGTGTTTAGAATATAACAGATAATGTTCATGTAAATACACACCCACAGGGATGCATGCATTTGTATTGGCTATGTTTCAGCTGTTGTAGATGAGGAAAATTTATAAAAACTGAACCTTATCTCCAGCTACTAGGTTTTTTTCCATATTGACCATATTCAGTTGCTTTTGTGTTCCACCACTATTTTCTTTGTTTATCTCTCATTCCTTTTGAAAAAATGATGGGTCATTACTTAAACTGCATCTTTATTCCAACTTATCTTTATTGGTTATTGTAGACCAGTGATAACGAACCTTTTAGAGACCAAGTGCTCAAACTGTAACCCAAACCCACTTATTTATCACAGAGTGCCAACACTGCAATCAAACCCGAATTCGCAGGCTTTATTTTAGAAAAGTCAACTGTTGTCCAGCACTCAGCTGTCTGGGCAACTGGCTCAGTAGTGACAGAAAGGATTCCATGTATCTGCAGAATTATCAGTTTTGTAGCATCAAGTAGTTCCACAGAAAAAAATTTAAATGTTTGTTGTCGATAGTTTTAACTGTGCAAACAAGAAGCCAGAAATGCGGAAAATTACAGACTTGAATGTGTGAATCTCTTGCAAGTTAAAAGGCCGAGGTGATTATTTACCTTCCGTAAGTAGCACACAGTAAAACACAGGGACAATGATAATTGAGGTGACTTCATCCTGCTTCAACTCTGTTATCACATTAAAGGAGAAATCTGTTTTTTAATCTAAAATTTGACAGGAATAAACTTGCTTTATTCGTTTTTTGGTGCTTGCTAAAACAAAGAAAACAGCAATTGAAGAGATGTTTCTAATATCTTTTGAAGATCTAGTAGCTAGAAATTAATCAGCGTTAGGTTGAACCATTAGAAAATAATCGGAGTAATTAATTAAAAGCACAAATGAGTCAAATACAAAGAATAAAAGGAAATACCTTTTTTCTGTGCCAACGTGACATAATTAAGGTGTATTTTTTTTTCTTAATATTGACCAAACAATTGCATAGACAGGTCTGTTACTTACAATAGCAGTCGGCTTGTGGTTTTTCTCAAAATCTTCTGGAATTTTTGACAAATATTTAGGATGGATGCCAAAATACTTTCTGGCCTAAAATAATCTCCAATTATGCTTTCACATGATTATAGATGCTTGGAAGGGAAATTTAATGTTTGCATTAACAACTTTGTTTTGTTTTACCAGTGACAATATAAAGTTGAAATGAATCATTTGATTTATCTCCCACAGATAGGGCAAGAAATTAATGGAAAAGTTTCACATTTCTTATTTATTTTTGCTAATTCTCAGGTGAATTTTATAAAACATCACTTCTGGATATATAAGCTATTTATTACATGTGTCATTTATCATTTTTGACTTCAGTTTTTATATCCAACGTGAGATCATAAACAATTCAACTTTAAAGCAATCACAAAATGAATCACTAATCCCCAAATGGTTCTATGACAAAACAAAGGGTCTGATTCAATAGCAATTCAGAATTAATTGTGTGACTATTTTATAAAAAAAAGAAATACCTCTGTAACTTTAATTTTAGGTTTGCATTGGGGAATTTAGATACTAAACTTAAATATGCCATGTTTTTAAATAAATAGATATTTCCCCAAATAACTTTATTGTCCAACTTTATAAAATTTACAAAAAATGTATGTCATACTATTAATGGAAATCATCTGAAGATTATGATTCTGAACATTTAAACAATGCATATTAACCATACACGGTGGTGCTGAACATGCTATAAGTCATGGTGACCAGGCATTTGTGAAATGTCCTATGGAAAGATGTTTTGTATAGACTTCAAAGCAATGAATGGAAAATTAGGCAACAGTAGTGACTTTTACTTTCAATTTTGATTGCTGAATAATTCTATTTACAGTTTGAATAACCAAAGTTGTGTTAATTTTAGCCATACATGTGTGAGGACCAGAATGCTAAGATAATCACATTACATTAAATTAAGTGACACATTGCCTATTTGGAATGAGAATATCACATGTACCAGATGCAGTTTGTATTTTATGTGTGACATCTACAGCATTTAAAATATTTAATTCTTATTTATGACTAGTTTTTTTTTTCCACTATCTAAACAGAAAAATGCTATCCAATTTTCTTATTCCTGGTAAGGCAAAGTCTTTTTATGAATCAAGAGTTTAACTCTCCATTCTCTGTTTTAATTTTTTTTTTATTGAACTCAGGACCATGTGCTTGCAAGGCAGGTGCTTATGTTGCTGAGCTAAATCTCCAGCCCCTATTCTCTGTTTTAGTTAATTGTATTTCTTGTTATTCTCCATGAAGTATCTCGGTAAACTACCGCAAAATGGCCTACACCAATGCTAAGAGATTTATTTTTATTAATCTTCAGAAATCCATTTGGATTTAATTTCATAAACTTTGAGTTATGCACATAGGGAAGTTGTCTACCGAATGTGCTTTCCTGTTATCACGTCCTTAGAGGATGAAAGCGGAGCCGGTGTGGGCAGACGGTGTCGAACAGACCTCAAGGTCTGGTGATACTACTGGGCTCCTCCCTGGCTTCCTGCCTCCCTGACTGTCCAGCAATCAGCAGGTCTTCAGGAGCCCAGTCCTCTGTCACCGTGCATTCCCTTCCTGTCTCGTTCTCCTACGCTCTCAGGCTTTGTTCTCTAAGAAAATGTGGATTTAAATATCACTGACGTTTTGTTCGTGGGGGGATACACATGTGTGCTGTGCCTTCCTATTTCAAATATGGCAGCACCTGTCTATACTCCTCATGGTCTCAACTGCTGTCATTTTCTCAGATCCTAGAGCTACTCACCACTTTCTTCTGGCAGGCGACGGCAGGGCATTTATTGTCATGAGATTCTTAACTATGCACTTTAATTTTACAGCCATAGTTACTTGGCCATAATTACTCCCCGTAGTGGAAACTTCAGATGACCTCTTTTCGGATAAGCACTTTTCTTTTGTGAGTTTCTAACCACGATGTGTAAAGCATTCACCTTTAATCTGTCCATACTCTGTGCTAGACTTCACCTGAAGCAGTTTTAAGTGAATTAGTTGTGTTAAAATTTGCCAAAAAATTCATTGAAAAGATGCATTTTAGCTTATTTCCCAGAATATACTCAGACTTACACAATTGCCATTTGTTTTAATTTCAAGTTGAGTTTTCCATTATTCCTTTTATTCTTTTTTTAAAAATTTTTAAGTCATCATTAAAATCCAGAAAGCTGCTAAAGAAAAACTGGAAAAGAGAGACTTTAAGTTTGACATTGTTTTTTGTTGTTGTTTTTTTGGTGCCAGGGATCGAACTCATGACCTCGCATTTGCCAAACAGGCACTTAACACCGCTGAGCCAAACCCCCAGCCAGTCTGACATTGTTTTAGCAAGAGGCTGTGCCCCATAATATGATGCAGCTTCTGTTCTGGTCTCCTGTGAGGATCAGTTATGTCAAGAGGATTGTTTTAGGAGGAAAAATTCAGGAAATACACAGGTATGAAAAGAGTTCTTGGAGCAGCACCTCATAGGCTTTTAGGTTTTGTGGATTCAATTTTTTTTTAATTGAAAGGACTGAAGTATAATTTTTAACTCTTATTTTCCAAAAAAAAGTGTAAAAAATCACCACTCAATGAGCTCTGTCATTCTTTCGTTAGAGGTTAGGGTTAGAATACATTCCACAAGTGTTAGTGTAAATTGCTATGGATATTTTGGAAAACTATCCACTAATGTCACAATATATGCAACACAGGAACCAGAACTTTACCTCCTATGTTTATACTCCAGCATTATATATACATTGCTTAGGAGATACAGAGCTATGTCTCAAAAGACAAGAATATTCATGGTAGCATTATTTGATAACAACTAAATTTCAATTAATAGTAGGGTAGAATCACTAAATTTATATAGACAAACTCTAGAATACTATGCAGTGATGAAAAGTGAGTGAACTAATATTTTCAGTGCATCATAGTTGAATCTTACGAATGCAACTTTGACAAAAAGAGAACAAATGCAAAAGCATACCTGCTCTATCAGTTTGTTTGTTTGTTTGTTTGTTTTTGGTACTGGGGATTGAACTCTCGACCATGTATTTGCAAGGCAGGCGCTTACACCACTGAGCTATATCCCCAGCCCTGCTCTATCATTTTTTAAAAATAATTTATTAACAGAACCAGTGGGTGCTTCCTGAAGTGAGGATGCTCATTGCCTTTTAAAGATAAGGGTGTAGGGAACACGAAGTCACATGTGAGTACTCACAGTGCTCCTCAGATTTAACTTGTTTCAGTTGAATACTATTGAAATATGTATTTATGATTTATTAGTTCTTTCATGCATGTCATATGTCAGTAAAATATCTAAAATTAGATATAAAAATAATTTCAGCAAGATAATGATTATTTTTTATATTGAAATAATCAGTGCCTTTCCTGTATGGAATCTGTGAATTTGTAGATAATAAAAATTTGTGCTAATTGTGCCCATTAATCTTAAACATCAACTTGACTGGATTTACATATTCATGGAGGGGACTGGATCCTGGATGCTATTGTTTTCAGAGGATTAATCCCTTGATGAGCGGAGAGGAGCAGAGTGTGCTGATAGGGTGAGTCCCTGGGGCTGTCTTTGGCCAGCGAATCTCTGGCTGGTGTTCCTCCCCAGGCCCTGTTTCCTGCCCACCATGAAGTGAGCATTTTGCATCACTGTGCCTGTTACCTGTGGTCTTGCTGCTTTGGAGCCAGCCATGGTCTGAAACTGTGAGCCACGTTAAATCTCTTCTTTAAATTCTGAACATTGAGTGTTTTACCTCAGCGACAGTAAAATTTGCCAATGCAATAATCATTTTATTTGTAAATCTTATTTGTATTGTTCTCTTGGAAGAAAAGATTGACTGTTCATAAATGCTAGATATAGGGCTGACTCCCTTGCTGTTTTTAGTTTATATTCTCAAGCTAAATTTTGAGAAAAGTCAAACATTATTACAGTGTTCCTTTGGTTCATAAGGTATCATTTTCTTCTGGGTAAATGTTCAAAATGGAAATTGTGGAGATAAGAAAATATTCATTGAACAATTGTTTGACACATAACCAAACTCAGAACAATCTGCTGATGACTTTTTAGAATCATTGTAAGGAAAGGATTATTTTTCTTTGACTCTGTTTTGTCTTCCTTTCAATATGTTGGTAAATAATAGTAAAATATAATTTAATAATTACTATCATCTAACATAAACAATATAAAATCCTAGACATAGAAACAAACATATTTCTGACCTTTACAGGGGAGTTTTCTTTCATGTGTGCTTAGGAGTGAGGTAAAGGAGTATTTTGAGAATACGTGTGTTTCTGCATATGCATCAATAACTATTTTGACATAAAGGCAGTAGCTCAGACTCTTGCCTCCAGGGGAAGAGTCTGTACATCGTCCTGATGAGAGAACAATGACCTCCAGATGTGAGCCATTAAGAACTAATGACTGTGCCTAATAGAGCAATGGCGTGGATTTGCCAGAGGTCACAAGTAGATTATGAACACTCATGGGTGTTGTAAATTTTTTAATTTAAGTCATAAGAGTAGATCGAAGGGTTTGTCTAAAGTCATAGGAATAACACTGTCATTTTAGAAATAAACTTTGACCTGAAATACATAGGAAGGGGATAGATTTCTGTTTAAGAGGAAGGTGCTATCAGTTGCTCAGTCTGGATTTTTCAAATATTGATAGACAATAGGTAAATGAAGAGGAAAAAAAATTAAAAGCAAGGTCTACGTGTGATCAATCACTTGTACAGGATTATGCAAAAGTCTGGTCTACCTTCCAAGTCTGAAACCACAGAGGCCTTAGGAAACATAGTAAAGCCTCAGATACTGAGCTGCTTGGTACTGTTCTATTACCCTGAGAAGTGAGACTTGTGTTTCTTTAGGCAGAGAAAGGGATGATGGAAGTACGAATCCATAGTACCTGACCTAGCTGTAATCTGCAGTGACAAGGAATTAAACCAACAGCAGTTACATTAAGAGTTGAAGAGGTTAAAATGTAGTATAACAATGCAGGCTGTCTCTTCATTTTTCATTTATTTATTGTTTGTCTTATGGAGCAGATTCCAGCTGCTAACCATATTACCATAAAAACATCGTGCAGCTTACTATTTCTGTAGATAATATTGAACTTAGAAAAGCCCACTCTCTTCGGTAAACAGTGGGAGACCAAAGGAGACGGAAACAGCTTTTTTTTCCTATTTATTAAAACAAATTAAATAAGGTAGAGTATCAGAAAAAAAATGAGGATTTCCCATTGAAGAGTAACTGGAGAGTGAATAACAGGGACTGAAAAATGTTGAACATTGTACCAGGTACTGGAGTAGATGAAAATGATAGTTATAGATCACTTTCCTCCGTTACAGTGATGAGAAAGACTGGATGTAGGACAGAATTTTCTAGTTTAAGACCAATGTCGACATAGATTCCACATAAAATCAATAATCTTCTTTATTAAAGTATATGATAGTACCCTTGAGCTATTGAAGAAAGATTTAAAAATGATTCTCATTTTTTTAATCACTGAAGTCAGAGAGCTTTTCCATCATTTCAGCAAGGGACCAAGAATGGAAAATATTGTGCTGGGATGGTTAATCCCTTGGTAATAGGTAAATTAAAATGTGAAGAGGTTTGAAGCATCTGAAGATGAAGAGATTGACATTGAATTATGACAGCCTAGGCTAGAAGGAAAGGAATAGGGATTGATTGAAAGTTACAGATAAGGACAAATCTGTTCCAATGTATTTTGCAGCTAATTAATATTTAATTGTTTTGTATGACTATTGCACAAAATATCCTTCTAGCAGAAAATATTGATTTATATTTTACCTAGCTTAACTGAAGCACCCACTCAAAAGATATTATTCAGAATGTTTAATAAAATTAAGCATAAAATACTTAACATCTGTTCATATTGCTTCAGCTTTCACTTGAGAACAATTCTTAAGAGACTATTCTTGATAAATTACTACAGAAGCTACTTATTGAAAACATTCAATGCATTTCTCTCATTTCCTGTGTTACTGACCTCTCACCACAATAAAACAAAAAAAGAATCTAGAAAACAAATTTATCACAGTGTTTACCATATGATCCTGATAAACACAATCATTTCATGATGTTGTAAAAATTCATCTTTACATTCACCAAGTTATCTAACTCATGTATTTCTTACCTATTTTGAATGTGTGATAAATGAGAAGCAATGGTTTTCAGTTTGCCAAAGAATAAAACTGTAATGAATTCAAGATAACTAGCCAGTGTGATTTTGACTAGTAGATATTTTACTTTGACTGTTTTGACCTAGTGATAATTTTAAAGTTACCTTCTGGATTGAACTAGACTAAAGCTATTCATGTTCTTGACGTATTTTTGATATATAATTTTTCCATTTTGACTTTTTTTCTGTCAAATTATTTTTAGTATGTGAATTATTTTCCATGTAGATCTTAAAACAATTGTTTCAGTATTTCATATTAACTGATGGGCTGGCTCATTTGTGGATTTTGTATTACAGCTTTTATTTTTTACTGAGATTCATTTTATCAGGACAGATTTTGTATGTCATCTTAATTTTTACTCACACATTATTGTTTGCTACTTTATGTTTTATTAGTTTTATCGCAGGCAGCTAAGTTCAAAAGGTGATCAAGAGCCTGTGAAACAATTTAAGATGAGCTATAGTTTCTTAATGATATCAACCATCAGACAAACAGGTTTGAGTTTGAGTCATATTTTAAGTCCCAGATTTTCTACCTTAAAACCTGATACTCGCAGTTATTTTTACTTTTCTTAGAATTTTGGATATCTAAAAGTAAATCAAAAAATGATTATTTTAAGATACTGGAAAATTTAGATTCTTCTACACTCAAGTAATAAAATATAACTTTAAATGTGTCAATAAGGGCTATTCAGAAGATCTAACAGCTACTATGATATTCCTGTTTTAAATAATCTTAAAAAGATACTAATCTTAGTAAATATCAGATAAAATAGTTATTTGTGTTGTCACTACAATAATTGAATACTTTCATTGTTTCATTAAGATTATGTTAAGCCATTTTAAAATTTGAGATACTAAAAATTCTATCTCAAATTTTGGATCATACTCAGTGACACTCAAAATTCTTTTGTAATATTTTATGATGACCCATATCTCAGTTCACTTAGAACATATTTACCAGTGTTAGATATTAACATACTTTCACAATAAAGATTGTTCTGGATTGAGTTATAAAAATATGTCCATAAAGCAGAAATTCCTAGCCACAAAATTTTTTCATGTTGAAATTTATGAAGCAAAGCTGTTTTCTATAATCCTATTGAGAAAAAAACCAAGTGATTATTAGTTATAAACATACCAATTTGCTTTTTTATAGAATAAAACTAAACAGGTATTTAAAAAGAAATGAATATGATGGACACAGATATAGCTTAGCAACACAGCGTCTGCCTGGCAAGGGCAAAGTCCTGAGTTTAATCCCCAGTACAAAAAACAAAACAAAATAAAAAAAGAGATCATAATAAATCACATAGAAAATCTGAACCATTGCCTCCTCAAAATATCCATCTTGCATTCAGTTTGCTAGACGAGATAACAGTTACATCTTTGGAGGTAAATTTATGTTTTGTAAGAAGTAGAATATGACACAGGTCCAGGTCAGCCGAGGCTCTGGTGGAAGCATGCCCCTAACACGTTACTGCTTTACTTTGATACGTTTCTAGTTGTTACTCATGCATTATTTTTCACTGTCTTTAGTATCTGCTTGTAGTATTGGAAAATTGACAATTTTGAACAAGTTCAAAGGTTGATCTCTTTACTTTTAGTTTACATCTGAAGTAGCCTACGAAGATAGCAGTGATGTACAAAGATGATACTAATAGGTGTTGTATGTTTCCAAGTTTCTAGAGATGACCCTTGGTTCAGGTGAGAATGGAAGGCCATAGAGATGTGGCATCTTAATCCATTCGGCTAGACTAAAGATCATGCCGTAATTCAGGATTCAATCTCAGTCTCTGAAAAGAAAGAGACTGGTTGTACTGTGATACATCGGTTCATGAGTGTTTTCGTTTGCAAGCAATGCGATTCACAAACAGAAGCATTTGGCAGAATTTTGTTTTTTCTTTCCGAACTCTGTATCAGGTGACGAACGCGACCACGGCCATCTTTCCCACAGGAACAGGCACATGGCCATCTTTTCGAGAATTCTGGAGTGAATTAAGTTCATGAACCGAGGTACCACTGTATTTCTTTCTGTGTCATTCAGGTTTTGCTCTGTCTGAGCACAGGGCACAAGGGGATATGCACTTGCCACTCAACTGGAATCACTTTAGTGAAGTTCACATTTTTTTGATGTATAGTTGATTGAGTCTAATATCAAGGAGATAATATTTCAAGGTATATATTTCAAACTGCTTTGTGACAAGTCTAAGGGGGCATTAATTCAGGGTACAGGCAAAATAGAGAAGGCAGACTGGCTTAGTGCATAATTCGATCATTTATAGATTTTACAATCTATGTGCATCTTTTTTTTTGATACCTGGAATCGAACTCAGAACCTCATGTGCTGCTGAGCTACATCCCTACCTCTCAATCCATTAAATGTTAATTGAGACTTAAGGTCTCAGTGCTTCTGCGTCTTTCTTTGAATAGGTTTTCCTTGTTCCAAGGGTGGAATTTGTCAGTGGGAACTCCTGAACTCCCTCTACAGCTTCACTTCCATATGTCTTAGAAAACTCCAACCACTGTGTCTTAGCTAGAGTGTAGACTTAAAAGAAGCACCCGACGGTTTCAGATCACGCTGTGCTGGACAGCTCTTTATTTCAAAGCTATTGTTACAGTTGAATGCTATTAGATGTGAAACAGAGAATGAAGAAATATAACCACGATGGATCTTTCTTACCTTGTGAGATTTCTCTGCTTGCATGAAGAAACCGCACCTGCCCTTAAACTTTGCAAACACTGAGTTAGGGACAATAACCTGTTATTTTCCAGTTCAGATCATTGACATTTTTGCTCACTTGAGGAGCCTGTAGTGGGATATACATTTGACATTAAAATAGCATAACAATCTTATTGCGATTGTTTGAGAACATAACTTTAGAATGCTGGCTGGTCAAATCAACTGGTCATTTATAAAACAAGATTTCAGGGAGAGTCAGATTTGAACTTTTACCTCTGAAATAAGTAGGGTATTTCTCCAGCTCATTTTTCATAGTGCTTTCTCTTTTTAATATTTAGGCAGAGAGGACATTAGCCTAGGGATCAGATGGTTTACAGAGTGGAAAAATATTGCTTTATAATAAAAGGAGGATATTGAATAAAGCCCAGATTTAATACCCAGCCTAACAGAACACCCTGATGAATGTAATTGCATTTTAAGCATTCTGATTAAATTTTTTGATCCATATTGCATTTGTTTTGCTTGTGAATCTTTTATGAAAAAAAAAGTGTCTGGAGATTAAAGGATTAGTGAGTTCTTAAGAAGCTGGGCAGCTGCTAAACATCTGAATATTCTTGCTTAAAGATGATTGAAAAGTTGCATTAATCTCATCTGTTACAGCAAGTGATATGGCTAAACCCCTAACAGTTAGAGGGAGATGCCCTGGGGATAATTTTTTCTATAGTGGACAATACGAATGATACCTACTGTAAATGAAGAAAAGATTCAAACTAAACATTACCGTAGTTTAAAAGAAAAAAAGCATTTGTCAGCTATGCTGGTTTGTTGGGAATAAAGGCCTTTCCTCCCTTTTCATTCTCAAGACTAATTGACAATTCAGGGAATATATGCAGATTAGCAAATAATTTGCATGCTCTCAAATCCTAAGTGTCATTCACGTCTTTTGCTAACCGGACAACAAAGGGGCTAGCAAATTAGCATCGCTCTGCTACCTTGTAGAAGGAGAGGCTCATGCCGTTCCAACAAAAGCCAGATAACATGGAACAAATTTGTAATAGGAGATCAGTTTGTTTTGTATAATATCCAACTGTTTGAATAAGAGGCCCTGCATAAATACAGGGAATTCTCTTTTTTGTGTTCAGGAAGGTGTTCCCCAAAACCTTTACAATGGCTGAGTGTGTTAAGGTAAAATTGAAGTTCCTATTTACAAAGAGCATGCATATATATATAAATTTCTGATCGCTACCCTGCAACCTATGACCAAGGCAGTCTAGTGAGCTACTGAGAGCTTTATAGATCCCTAGAGAAGCATAAAGTCTGTTAGCCATGATGGCTGGTTGCTGGCACCTGAAACAGCTGTGGAGAAGCAAAGAGTTAAAATTCCTCTCTGGGGATGATACTCAGTGAGGGTGTGTGTGTGTGTGTGTGTGTGTGTGTGTGTGTGTGTGTGTGAACTCCCATGAGATTTTATCCACCTAGTATGACTTTACTGAACAGAGAAATTCTACACCAGTGGGCCTTAACCTTGACTACCCATTAGAACAATCTGAGGATGTGTGTTATGAATTCTGATGGAAGGCTTTTTGGGGGGCTACTGTTAGGAATGGAGAGTGGATTCTAGTTGAATTTTTCCGGGACCGTGATATTTTTGAGGACAACTGTTCTAGCCTACTGAGCAGCTGGATTACAGCGGGGACTTAGGGAGAAGGTCCACCTGATACTCCTGAGGAGGAACAGGCTGGAAACAGCACAGAGCCCACTTCCATGCTGTCTGTGCTTCTTTCCGTTTAGACAGTGGGTGGGGGTTTCCACTGCACCGGGAGAACTGCAAGGAGCTCTGTCATCACCGCCGCCCATGACAGCCCTTTGCTTCCGAGGTTGTCCCATTCAGTGTCTCTCTTTTGTGTCAGTCTGCGTTCCTGCACTGTGCCAAAACACCTAAGAACATAGGCTGACAGGAAGCGAGGCTGATTTGGCCTCCTGGCTCAGTCCACGGTCAGCTGCTCTACCGTTTCCAGGCCTGTGCCGAACCAGAGCATCATGGCAGAGGAAAGCCACTCAGCTGGTGGTGGCCAGAGGCAGAATGAGAGAGGAACGCAGCTGGGGGAGGAGGAGGAGAGCAGGAGCTGGGGACATGGTATAGGCCACAGTCCCTCCCACTAGGCGCACCTCACAGGTTTCCATAATCTCAAGTGGCATCCAAATGTGATCTCACCAGTGGATTCCTCCTTGGTGACCGAATCGCTTTTCAAAAGCTCCACCTCTGAATACTCTGACAGTGGTATCAAACCTCAAACATACTAAGCTTTGGGGGGAGACAGTCCAGATGTCAACCATAGCACCCTCATACCTGAGATGGCTTTGCTAAAGGACCCTAAGTATAAATTGACCTGTAAAATACGTGTGGAATAACTATTATGATTAATACATACAATTTTATATCTATCTATCTCATAGTTCAAAATATTAATATTTTCTGCCTAAAATTAATGTAGGTTTTGAAACAGTAAGAAATATCTATTTTAAGGATCTTATTTAACAACACGTATCACTGAGTGAGGCAGTATATTTTAAATAAACAAACAATCAGCTTTGTGATAGGTCAGGTTCAAGTCCCACACCAGCCTCTTGTTCTCTATGGCAAATTGAAAATTTAGCATAAGCCTTCAAAGTTTCATTTTATTCATTTGTGAAGGTATCATCATTAATTTAAATATTATTAGTAAGACATTCATTTCTTCCCTTGGAAATGCCAAGCTTGCTTACATTTTATATGTGCCTTACATTTGTTAAGCACAAATGGAATACACTATTGGATTATGGGGGTCATTTGTTTCACATCCATTTGTAATATTAGTATAGAGGAAATAGTTCTCTGTATATAAGATAATTAAAACATTAAAATAACTTTTGTTAGTTAAGACTTTATAATCATAGTTAACATAGAATAAAATGGAATAATATAAAAGTAGCTTAGATATCTATAAAATCTTAAAAGAGTAACTGAGAGAGGTCTAGAAACACATTTTTAAAAATTGATTTGATGCTATCCAATGAATTCCTTAAGATTTTTTCTTCAAAGAATTGGACAGTACAATTTTCTTTTAATACCAATTTTTCTCAACTAGTGTTGTACAACATGGTATCTGAAGCCACTATGCAAACTATCCTGATGTGACTGTGTGTTTGTGTATGCACACATGTGTGTGATGAGTGTGTGTCTTCCATTCAAGCTATTCAAAGCAATAGCACAAAGATGAGTATGTAGACAGATTTTTAATGTTATTTTTCTCAACCAAATGAAAAGTTCCACTCAAAATAAATTCAGTTATACACCTGAACATTTTGGGAAAAAAAGATGGTAAAAAGTCAAAAAGAAAATATAAACATAGAAAGCATTAAAAACTTCAGACAAAATGACACCATCGGTGAGAATCATGTTCCCTACTCTTTATTCTTTAACTTTATTGTAATATTTTAACATATATGAATCATTACTGTAGCTATAAAATATTCTAGCTTTTAACTATTTTAAAATTTTAAGGATAGGACAATCAGAAAAAGTGTGAGTGGTCCAAAGTTGTGAAACTATTGAATTTGTTAGTGAGAATAATTGTTTTATTCATTCCACAAATGATTATTGAATGCCAATCACCAGCCAAGTATTGTTGTAGTCATTTTAGGATGTAACCGTGACAACAGACAGATATGACCTCTATTTTTCAAGGAATCCAAATTTATTTTCTTTGGTGTAAGCACCGTTTAAATTTAGATTATTCAAAGAGGAAAATTAAATCTTGAACATAAAAGCTCACTAGCAAGAAAAATACATTAATTTAAAATTCTGTTTCTGCACAATTTAACAAAATAAAATGTTTAGACAGCATTAATTGTGGTTCTTCTAACTTACATCCAACAATATGACACTGGAAAAAGACAGAAGCCCAGCTCTGCATTGTGTTTGGGATACAGTCCTTTAGAATTATGTAAGTCCCTCTTAACTGTGATTACCTACAATCACATACAAAAGTAAATTATTTTCATCAGATTTTCTTTTTACAGGAAAGATTTTCATAAGATGCACATGTCAGTTATTTCCTCTTTGTTGGGACAACTTGCCTGACCTCCACAACTTAAAGGACATATGTTTTAGCTCAGAGTTTTAGAAGACTCAGTGTTTGTTTGGCTTAAACACAGAAACTGCATTGTGGAAGGCTCTGGATTCAGGGAAGCTGCCCACATCATGGCTGCCAGGGGAAGGAAAGAGACGAGGGAGCCTGGAATGGAGATAAGCACTTCCGGGTCATGCCCCTAGTGACCTGCTGCTCCAGGCAGCCCCTGCCTCCCAACAGCAAGTCAGCTACATTACCCCATGACACAGTCACCTTCCAAAAGCTCCGCTTATGAGCACTGGAGGTCTTTGGGTGGCGCTTTTGATCTGCACCACAATAGTATCTTTATCTCAGATTTTCTGTGAGTTGGTACATTATGGGTTTTTCAAATTTATATTGCAAAAATTAGAAAACAATTTACCCCAGAACTCAAATCATCATAATAAGAAAAGCTATTTGTTAAATGTAGACCTTGTTACTCTCCACAGAATCATCACAAAAATGGCTGTTCTGTTGCCTTTTCTGGTATACAGAAAATGTGAAAATTCAAAGATACTGTCATTTATTTAGCAAGCAACAGTATTTCAAATAATCAAAATACAGGATTTAAATAATGAACCGGAAAAAGCAATCTCTAAGCAAGAACCTATTGCAGGAATTGGTAAACTGCTATTTGTTGCCATTAAGTTTGGATAATGAATGGAGATATGTTTAGAAATTTGGGGTAGGACTGTAAATAATACATGTTTCTTGAGCATGGTAATTCTGGTACATTTTTAAATGATCATTGAAGCAGAAATTGCCAGGTAAAAATGGCCATATATAATTTTACCTGCTGAATTAGCTATGACCTACTTTTTAATATTTGCCCACATTAAGTAGGCTGCAAATCCTCAATGTTTAGCTGATGACTACCTAGCAGGAGATAAAAAATTTTAATTTTAATTGAGTCAAATAGAAATAGTAATTCTGCTTTAAAAATCATACATGAATAGATCATTGACATTTGAGCATTACAGGAAAGCTGTATTTCATTGAAGACACAGCTATTTGAAGGATTTATGTAGCTAAATATTGCCTAATTCCTTAATTGATTTTATGAAATAAATGAAAAAAATTGAATGAATTGAGTAATAACATAATATGTGAAATTACATTGGAGAGTAAATGAAAAAATAAAGAGAACAGAATTTAATTCTAAATGAATCATTATTTAACATTTTTTGCTAAACTTATAAAAATTTAATTCTGATTACATTAGCTGTTGGTATTAATATAGCCTATAAGTCACCCAAATCATGCAAAGGCCCCTTTATCTATAAATAAAAGTATACTTCACTAGAAAATAATAAAAGTGTATTTTACAAAACACAGTGGTGACTTAAGTTTGCCAAAACTGAAATTTCAAAACTCTTGATTTTGGTTTTTGAGAAGTATCAAAGAAATGTATAATCTTTTTTTTTTTTTTTTTCCCGGTACCAGGGATCGAACTCACGCCTTCACGCTTGCCAGGCAGGCGCTTAAGCCACTGAGCTAAATCCCCGGCCCATATCAAAAATATATAAAATAAATTAATATTGTTTCAAATTCTCAGTGTTCAGTGTACAAGCTGATCTGTTGCATGTGAATTACATTCTTTACTATAAAAGGACTGGCCAATGCAAGCACATTTTAGTATTTACAGCTAATTAAGAGAATGTAGGGAGAGTAAATTTTGTTATTTAAATCTGTTAAAATGTTTAACTTAATCCAAAGCATTAAGGTCCTGTCCTAGTTACTTTTCTTGTTGCTGAGGCAAAATAACCAACACCAACATTTAGAGGAAAGGTTTGTTTTTATTCACGGTTTATAGAGGTTTCCACCCATAGTTGGCTGGTTCCAAGGCAAGATTGCACATGGCAGAGGGATCACAGAGGAGAAACAGTTCATGGCAGGCAGAAGGCAACAAAGCAGCAAAGGTGCAGCAAGTCACCAAACCACAGCTATTTTCTGTCCCTTACTTTTTATGCAGGCTCCATGCTTTAGGGTGGATGGCACGCACACCCAGAGTGGGCCTTCCCATTATGCATACCAGACCAATCAGTCGACCAGGAATCACACACCCTTAATCCCAGCATCAGACCCTTAATCCAAGCCTCCCGCAGTCTAGAATCCGGCACCTCTGAAAAGCCCCACCAATGTCGGAATATCTAGAGAAGGCTGTAACAGCTTCCTACAGAGTGATCTCTGCATTTTAAATTGTTCTCCTTGTTATTAAAAAAAGTATTTGTTTATGCATTACAGAAGCACACTTCTATTATTAGCTAATATTTCAAGTACAAAACTTTGCTGAGGCAAGGTTTGTCATTAATGATAGTAGACATAAATCAATATTGCATAGTGTGTTTCATGTTTTTGAATACCTTCTCACTTTCTTGTCAGATTTAATTAGATCACTGTGTCTTCTGCTGCATGCTGGAGATGAAGAATTTGTCCTACTAGAAGTACCAGTTCAGCCATTGTCTTGCTGTGTTTCTGTGTTTAGCTTAGGAAGAAAGTTTTAAAGCTGTATTTACAAAGTTACGTAAGCAGAGGAATCCATGTAACCTGCGACAGTTTGCAACATGCAGAAAGCAAATACCTGGCATGTGAGGGAGGGAGGACATCCTGCTGTCCTCTGCTGTGCCCAGCAGCTGCTCCTCTGCCAGCCCCTCTGCCTGGTGGATGAAGGAAGACCATGGGTCATCTCCTAAGTAAAGGAACCAGCACCTAACTATACATACACTCTTGCTATTGTAAAAACACAGTTTATTTCTTCTTCTTTTAAAACTAAATCAATGCATGATAGCATTATTTCTGTCTAACACTGTATTTTTTTTTTAACTCCATGCAGCTTTTGGTACATCCCCAAAGAACATGGCTTCAGAGAGAGAGAATATGAATATAAAACAATGGTAGTCAGTGTTTAAACAAGTTCTAATTTTCATTGCAGTGCACAGGAAGGCCTCAATATATTTACAGAGAAACTTGGGTCATCGAATTTTTATATCAGTAATTTTACTGCAGGAGAAAAAAGACATGCAGATATTTTATTGGATAGTGATAATGATGAAGACCTGTGACAATCGTTTTGTCATGTGGATATGCTGTACTATGGAAAATAATTATAAACATCTGTAAAAATCTGGTTGACAGTAGTTTTGGGAACCAAACAGAATATATTTGCAATACATTTTAACTTATTCCTTCAACTCAGTTTTCTCTATATTCATCCCGTAAGTACATTGCATTCCTTACATGTCAAGTTTTATTTCTGATTCTACCTTGCAGAGCTGTTCTCCATGGAAAGTTACTTTATAAATGAATGGGAGCTCATGGCTGAGAAAAGACATGAAAGAGAAGAGATGTTCTTGCTTTTCTTTCTAGATTTTGCCTCATCTTTTATGAGGCTGCATTATGGAAAGAGCCATCCATAACTCCAAGCAAAGGGTAGCCCATTGTTGTTTTAGGATTTTAGAATACTTGGATAGTCAAATTGCCTTGGCTTATTCAGTTGGTAAATCATTTCTGCTTTCCTTTTGCCCCACTAGTAAGCAAATTTCACAGTAGAATGCTTAGAAAATAGCTTTTTTTTGGGTGAAAAATAAGAGTTCACTAGCTTTGGTGCTACTCAATGTATTGGAATGTGACCTGGTTTCCAGTGAACTTCGAAGCAGTGATTGTGAACTCCAGTGCAGTTCTAGTCCCAGCCACAGATTCATTGGTACATTTCTGGGAAGATTTGTTTATTTCAGTTAAATTTTCAAACTATAAAGTATGTATTATTAAGAAAAATTAAGAATACCATTGTATTTTTACATTTCATTTCAGGGTAATTTTATAATGGCATATTTAGATACGTTCACATAAATAGAAGAATGCTTAAAACACCAATGAAGAATGTTAAATTTTATTAGTTGTTGCATTTTGAAATGAAATCAATGAGGAAATAATGGTTAAAATATTTCCCTTTTAATATTTTAGTTTTAGCTACCTGCTAGATTACACCCGTCCCTAATGATATATCATATTTAACACTTTTAAAGTTTTCTCTTTAAACAGATAGACAGAGACAGAAACAGACAGATCATCACACAGCCAGACTTCTGTAAACTCACTCAAGAAGCCTTGTGTAAACTGTGTTGTGGTCTCTGAAAGTAAACACATCGAGTGAGGACACAGTGGACTTCACAGTCGGCTCTCCACACACTAATCTCCCTCCTTTTCCCTCTGCGATTCTACGGCTCATAGCCATCAGCACCATGAAATTCTCCATCTGATGGCATCCAGGTGACTCCACTGTGCCTTGCAGCCAGCCCTCTCTGCCCACATGATTTGGAGGTGTGTCTGTGACCACCTTCCCCAGCGGTCTACACATTGCTCCAAGATACGAATATTTCTCATTTGTCTCTGCAACCTCATTGCTCCAGTGTCTGTCACCCTTCGCCATCCCCTGCAGCCCCCAGGGACATACTGTGTTATTTGTAGGAGGTGACAACGTGAGTTGGTGGGGACCAAATGCTTCCTGAGATGGCAGAACCTATTCTATGTGTACACTGTACAGCTTTTATGTGTACCAGTGTTTACCACTCCTCAAAACTCAACTGTCTCACTTTTTACAGATGAGGAAACTATTAATGCACAGCGAAGTTCAGTAACTTGCCCAAGGTTAGACAGTTCTAAGAGGTAAATGCAAACCTCAGCAGTTCAAACATTGCTATTTATGTCTTTTGATGTTAATGTGCCCAGAGGAGAATCTGTGATATGTGTCAGTGTTAAATCTCTCCTGCTGTCTGTAAATTCCTCCTTTAACCAAAATCTTGTATGGCTTAGATTAAACCCCTGGCACTTTCTTTGGTAGGGAAAATCTACTGAAGGGCTCTTAATATACTTACAGGGAGTTTGCAAGTCATTCACTTCACTACAGGCTCAAAAACACAAGCACTTTCAACCTTTCTCTTCAGATATTAGGTCTGAATTCTGTAAGCGGTTTTGGTAGACTGCTCCGCTAGCTTTTTACCTTATGTAAATTTCACCCATGAGTGCGACTGCATGCTAGATTCCCTTTGTCCAATCTGTGGAGTACCAGGAGCGAGGCACTCCTGGAGACCTGCAGCACAGCCGCAATCTACAAAATACCTTCCTGTTATTAATTCACTCCATCCTCCCAACTTTGTGAATCCTCCAGGCAAGATATATAGTATGCAGCCTATTTTTAAGGTAAATAAATAGGCATTATAATCTGTCACACGTTTTGACGTTAGTCTGTTTTTACTTAACATTTCTTTACACTCATGGTACTGAGTTTTCCTTTAAATACACCTTAGCCAAAATATCCATAAGCAGTGAGTTTATCTTTATCAGGGTACAAAACATACAAGAGGAAACTCATTTATACATAGATGAGAATTTGAAAAAGTGAACAGATGAATGAGAATGATGATTCTGATGAACTGTTTTTTGAATCTGGCTCAAATTAGCGATGATTCCATTTGCTAAATGTGCCTGCATTTTGATCACACATCAGAAGAAGAAATTCAGAACTTCCAAAATAGAAAGTTACTCACGGATGGCACAGGTCCTCTTTTCCCCATTCAACTATGTTTCTAAACTAATGCTTCTATATTCCCTGATATTTTAGCCCATTTCCTGAATAAAGAAAACAAACACATAAATGAGGAAAAATGAATATAAACAGAGTGACTTTAGGTAGAGCATCCTCACTTCACCTGTCTGCTGTCACTTGGGCAGACAAATAGCATGGCGAATGGCTGAGAAATCACATTGGAGCCAGCATTTCTGATGAGTCAGCTGAATGATTTATTCCATCAATATTAAAAAGACATACTTGTTACCTTTCATAATCATTTGTGGAGCTGGAATCATTGGAAGGTGGGAAAAGAAGGTTTAAGAAGTAGAGGTTGGAGCAATAATTAAATCCATTAAGGTCCTCCTATGATTTAATATTTCACTAGCTCTTGCATATTTAATGGACTTAAACAAAGATCTTCCACTAAAAACACAAAGAAGACACATTTCACCAGAGGACGTGATAGCACTGATCGCAACAAAGTTTGGGGTTGATGTACGTCACTGAGGACCGAAGCATTAGTCTATACGTCTGCTTGGAAAAAGCATTTTTAAATTACATTAATCAGTAAAAAAATAGCTGTGTGACTTTACAATTTGAGATCTAGTTCCCCGTGAGAAACCAGTTTCTTCATACAGGCCTGCATCTTTCATGAATTCCTCAGATATTTTTTCAAGTAAGTAACTGTTACTACTCTTAAGTTTGACCTTGCTACTGGGCAATTCACCCTAAATTCTGGTTTTTGTGGGATTAAGATTCTAAATTAAAATTCTATTAAAATAGGTTGAAATTATATGACAGACTATAAACCAGCCACTTTTGTACTTCTCACATCAAATTATTTAATTTTTCAGTCTTTTAAGGATTTTTTTGGGTCAGATTTTACCCTATTTTATTTTTAACACAGTGATACATTTGTTCTGACTTCTTATTGTGATTTTATATTTTTTTTAAATCTTATTTTCTCCTTAAAGTCTCTGCATTTATTTAAAGTTATGTATTTATTGGTAAAACCACAATTTACACAGAAGTAGTTTAAAAATCTCTGTGGTTCCACACCAAAAAAAAAAAAAAAGTTTTAACAATAAGCTAGGCATGGTGGTGCATTCCCAGCACTCAGGAGGCTGAGGCAGGAAGATGGTTGCAAGTTCAAGACCAGCCTGGGCCACAAAGTCAGCTCATGGCCAGCCTGAACTGCATAATGAGACCCTGTCTCAAAAAGAAAAAAACAAAACAAAACAAAGAAACCTACGGTTTCTGCTATTTACATGAGGCCTCTGCTCTGAGGTTAGAGTGAAAGCTATTTTTATCATCGGTGCTTTGAAATTTGCTGCTGGAATCTGTGAGTTGTTTAACAGTTGTGGAAACTGTGCCACCTGCCTTTTAGGTTACTAGAATCACCCTTCCTCCAGCTTTGCTTCATGGTAAATTTACCAGTGATTTTGTTTTGTTTTTGTTTTTGCACCTGCTTTTCAATTAGCCAATTTCAAACGTGTTGCATGATAATTTGGATACTACCCATTTGTCCTATGATAAAAATAAGTAGACCATCAAAGACATCTTGGGGCAAACAGTTATGCTAGCAAATTGCTGTAGGATGACATATTGATAATTTCATAGATATAAAGTTGAAGGGCCGAGAAGAATTGTAAAAATCTACTACACTGATTTTCAAAGTGAATGTTTTACACGTGTGCCTCATATCACAATCACTTGTCATATTTTATCTCAATCAACCAAATTTACTTTTCTTTCTGAAATAAATTGGGATTTCTCTAGAAAGTTTGTTTTAGGACTGGGGATTTAGCTCAGTGACACAGTGCCTGTCAGGAAAGCATGAAGTCTTGAGTTTGATTCCTGGTACCAAAAAGAAAAAAGAAAGTTTATTTCAAAATGGGGCATGTGGAGTAACACAGCTAAAAAATTACTAAGTCAAGACCAATCCAGTATTCACTGAGAATGACTCATAGTGGACATGTGAGCCATGTTAGCCAGAAATGCTTCCACTTGGATAGTTATGCTAATCATGAAGGCATTGAAGCAAAAATTAATATCTGTGCAGAGCCCATTGTGAATCCACCGAGGTGGCGGCCAATCCAGGCCTTTTTTGCCTCTAGAAAATGTGATGCTATTTGTAGCAATCTGAGTCTATGGCAGTCCATTCTTCTTGCCTGGTATCTATTAAAGCCCGTCAATACTTTGTGAATAATATGCCTAAGAGGTGTGCAATGAGTCTTGCCAGAGGGCTTCGTAAACGGTCTACTCTCCCCTAAGAAGGCACCAGTGGTGACAGAGTTTCCTACCAGCTGGATGTTGAGAATGGGAGAGTCCAAAAATGAAGAGAACATAGGCATTAATGTATCTTAGTGACACTAAATTAACCACCTGTAAAGTCACCTCACTTCTGCAGTGTTTATTGTGTACAATATTGTACTTCCTGCCTGAGAAGCTATATGAACATTTTAATGGTCTTAGATTAAAATAATCCTGATAGACTGACATTGCAACAGGTAGAGAGAAAGAATCATAGGATAAAATATGTACTTCTGTTTATCAAGCACTGTACTAAACAGTTTCTGTGTCTCATCTGTTTTCCATATGTTTAAGTGTTATTATCCTTACTTCACAAGAGTAACTAAACCTCAAAAATGTTTGGTAAATTCCTGTCGACTTCATAACTGTCAAAATGAAATTTAAAGATTTTTTTCCTAATTTAGAACTTACTCCACGGCCCACAGATATATGTTGTATAGCAATTTGAATGTATGGCGCTATTTCAGTGGAATACATTTAGGCAAGGAATGAGTTCTTAGGTTTTCTTCTGACCTCTATTCCCTCCCTTGGCCAGAGTGGGTCAGATGTTTATGTGACTGGCTCACCATCATTCTGAATTTGCAGTTGCTGGAATCTAACCCCTCTGATATATGAGGATGCTCCCTATGTAGCTTTTAATTATAAATATTTTTAAGAAATAGTTTATTCCAACAGTTGATAAGAACAGTTGATAAGTTTCTACCTGTGATGTGTTATAATCTAAAAATATTTTATAAGATAAATCTGGTTGTCAGACACAAAAGCTGTTATAGAAATAGAATCATATATAAAAATGTGTGACATTTAAGAAAAGTGCCCATTGGGGTTTTAATAACGTATTTTGTGGGAAGAATGCTATACTCCAAACAATCTCTTATTAATTTGTAAGATAAAACTCTGATATCAGTGATGATAAAATAACCAGGCATATGCATTACTTACAATAATTAATGCTCCTTTCAGATCTATGAAATTGTTTCAAGTCTCTATAGATCTTATCAGGAGAGTGAGACAGTAGTTAATATTTACTGAAAACCAATTTGAATGCAGGGACATGCTAAGTATATAAAGCTTTGGTAGCTATATAAATTTTTGTATTCAAAGAGTTATTTACCTTTTGTCATTTCCAAGTAGAGACAACTGAAGAATTTCTTGGAAAAAACAAAACTGAATGTGTCATCTTGACTTTACATCACATTTGTTCTATGGCTGCAGTATTTCCGGCCTAGTGCCCTGTTAAAAAAGAAATGTGAATGCTTATTTGTTTTTTTGAATACTGCAGAAGCATTGCTGTTGTTTAAAGTAGCTACATTATATTTCATGCTTATGTTAGGGCCCATGACAGTCTGGTGATTTCTCTCAGCCTTTCTTGTTAGATTATAACCCAAAGAAAATAATGTCATTGTTAGTCTCTTTGACTAGTTAGAGGAAAGGCAGTTTATGCTATGAAAATATTTGATAATGAAGTGGAGCAACAATGGGTTGAGCATTTTTAAAGGCTTTGAAAGCTCCTATCATTGTTTAATCAATCTAGAGGACGCAGTGAGTAGCACGCATACTGCGAGCCTTCCTGGGAAAAGTAAGGCTCTTTCCCATTAGACTGGACTTGCTGGCAGGAGACCAGAAGGCTGCCTTCCCCTACCTGGGGAATTCTTTATTGCCGTCACTATGCCATGTACCTAGTTGCCAATTTAGTCTGAAATTTTGAAAACCTTGGAAGCACAACTAAAGTTAAACTGAGCTTCATTATGATATTAATAACTGAAACATTAGAAAGTTCAACTTCCAGGTTTTGTACTTTTTAATGAGAAGTGATATTTGATAATTTTATTAATTTTTTCCAATCTATGTTTTAATATATTTCACTTAATTTTATCTAAGTTTCGTAGAATAAGTGCCCATCGATATTAATTCTTCTGCCTTTTGTGGCTGTCACAGTGTTTGAATGTAGGCTTTGTTAAGCATACTATTTCATAACCCTATTAATACATGGTTCAAAATTAATAAAAATGTGTAACCAAAGGATCATATTGGTGAAATATAACCATATTTCACGTTATTATTTTGAACATTCCTGATACTAATATATTTTTCATGTGACTTATTTAAATATTAAAACATCTTTACTGCATTAATAGAAATAAGAATAATACATACTTTGATACTGAAATATTTTCATTGGAGATGTTGTTTACTACTTTTCAAGTATCCAGTGTTTATTCATGCTAATGTTTAGAAGTTACTGACAATCAACTAAAACTGTATCATCAACAACAGCAATTGAAAAGATTGACAGAAATAAAGAAATTAAAGTTTGATTATTAAATGAATCTCTAATTCAAAAGCGTAATACAGGAGTGAAATTACATAGAGGGGAGCATATCAAGAAAAGATGTCTTAGAAAAATTCCAGTTAGTTACCTAAATTTAGTGCTTTCTTCCAGCTTCTTATTTCTAAATTGATTTTTGGCATAGGAACTAGGAAAGCTATTGAAATTCAGAGTGACTTGCAGTACCAGGAGCTGGAATCAGCCATTCAAAGAGTGCTTGATGAGCCTGGTGACAGAGGAAAGAAAACTAGTCCTTCATTCACCAAATGGGTGTGTTTCTAAGTAAAGGCTTAGAGACCTGGTGTAGGGTGCAGGAGAGGATGAATTGATTAACAAATTCAGAGCAGCGTGCTAGTGCTAGGTTCCTGCTACATCCAGCTATTATGGTGGCATCTCCTGAGGGCTTTTGAGGGAGGTGAAAGTTGAACTGAGCCTTGACAGATGAAAAAATCATTAGGGAGCTTGGAGTCTGTATTCATCTCAGTTAATGTGGGAAACATCAGAATAGGAGTCAGATTTGTTACTATTTACTGAACAATTACTATGCTTCAGGTATTTCGTATAATTGGCCTCCTTTTCAATTTTCACAAACACATTCATAGTACTGACTTTTTTTGGTATTTTCAGTATATAAATACATGTGTGAAAACAGGTATGTATGTATTAGGTTGCTTAAAATCACAGAGATTTTTACATCAGAGTTGTGGGAAAGCATGCAGAAAAGGATGAAATAAGAAACAACTTGATATCTTAACATTTTAGGAAAACTTCAGTTTGTAGTGAGTAATTTATTCATTTATTTATACAATATTGGTTCAATGAATATTTTGAAATATTGCTGTGAAAAAGATAAACAAAATTATTGTCCTTTAGAAAGAGTGTCCTAATGATGAGAAGCAGACAATAAAACATAAGCAAATCAATAAATGTGGCTATTGATATATTGTGAAGAAACTGAGACAGGATAATGATAGAACAAATCATTAATAAATTCTGAAGAGTAAACAAAATGCATTATTAGAGCAATATATGCTTATATAGATCAACTTCAACAGTATCATGTTAAAGAATATCAGGATTTATAAAGTTTTACACATAGTCTGATTATTTTGTAATAAAATTAGAAACTAAAATGAATATATATGTACATATATATACATCTATCCTTTATGTAAATAGAAATGAATGCAGTTAAACTACATATAAATGAAAGCAGCATAATGATGACCACATAGTTCAAGTTGAGGAAAAGAGAGGGGTGGATTGGTAGAAGTAATGTGTGTATGTTATTACCAAGATCGTAGCTTTTGTGCATGTGTTCTGAGTTGACAGATTATTATTACACTATTTAAAGTAACTTATTACCCAACAAAAATAAGTGAGGTCATGCATGGCTCCAAGATGAAACTCTTTCATGAACTCAAGATTAATCTGAGATACACCCCTGAGTTTCTTAAACAAAGAGTGGGGGTTAATGCCCAGTTGCCCTGAGTACATGTTTCTGAGTTCTTCCACCAGAAGAAGCTGTATCAAAACTCTGCAGCCGCAGAGTCCACAGAATCGATAGCATGTGATGCTGGAGCTTGATTGGCAGGAGGGAACAAGCAGGTTTGGTCCAGAAACCTTGGGGGAATGTGTGGGTAAGATGGCCAAGAAGAAGTGAGCACAGCCTGGACTTCTTTTCAGTTTTTGTAAAACGATGACACTGACCCAGACATTTCTGTGTAGATATTGCTTACCTCAGGGAAGATTTCTTTTAAAGAAACTGCGACTGCTTGTATGGCTTGATCTAGTTTGCATGCCTGTATTTTGCAATCTGAACAACTGTTTTAAAGATAACAATGTGCAATACAATGACTATTGTTAGTTTCATATCAGCTTGTTTCAAAATCCTGTATTGGTTCTACTGTTATATTTTGGTTTTTCTTGTTTTGTTTTCTTTTAATCTCTTTAAGAATATAAATAAATATTGTTTTCCAGGTGAGTTTGTGTTTAAGGAACAACCCATTATTTAAAAAAAAATGTAAAAGTCAGTGTCTTGAATGTGAGCGAAGACTCTCACTGTGTACCTGATTAGTTTACTTGTAATCTGAGTCTATCTGTGCAGGATTACAGTGACTCAAGAATTATAGGACCCAAACACTAATTAGCCTACCGATTCTGTGAGGCGCAGAAGAGGTGCATCCTGCAGGAAGGCTGCCACAAGCTTCCACAGAATGCTTGATAGTATTGAGAGGAAGTGCCTTCCTTATCTGAGAATTGAGAGATTTTGTTCTGTTTTGTTTTTTTTCTGATGAGACAGTGATAATTACACAATGATGTGAGTTAATACTCAAATACAGAGTTAGTGATGGTACGCTGTGTCTCAACAGTTCTGAGAAAAAATTCTGTTAATAAAATGCTGAAGAATCCTGAGAGAACACTGATGTCCTATGCAATTGCACAGATAAGTCAGTCCACTTGGACAGAAATCACTGGGGATTCTTTTCCAGCTGCATCGACACTGTCCACATTTCTTAAGATTTTTTCCAGGCTTCATCTCACACCTGTTTTCTGCAGAGGGAATCTGTATGGAATACTGCAGTGAACACGGTACAGACCAGTGTCAAAGGATGTGGATTCCACTGTAGCTCTGCAGGGGACAGATTTCTTTTCTTCAGCTTCCTCACCTATAGAATGAGGGACCTGGTCTAGCATAATCAAAAAGCTACCTTATATCATCAATTTATAATTATTTAATGAGACCTTTATAGAATGAAAATGGCCTTTTCATTTTTACAGTGAAAATAAAAATGATTTCAAAGTTTATGAATAGCAGGTGTAAATGAAGAACATCAGCAGGTTTATTATTGGGCAAATACAGATGATTTGAATGTATTTTGAAACTTAAACAAATTGAGCAAAAGCAATAAATAGTGAAATTCTATTAAAGTGAATTTCTGGCTATTTTTTCATTAAAGAATCATGTATTTGCCAGATAAAAATATTCTTTGTGCCATCAGGAGAAAGTAAAACTTGAAACCCAGCATGTATGTATACTTTCATTTGTAATAAACTAAGAAGTTTTGTTTTACCCTCAAAATATCAAACTGAATATAAATATATGCAAAAACTTACTAGTTTGTGGGTTCTTAGTGATGATGAATAGTAACTGGAAGAGTGTATAAGACCAGGTGAAATGAACAAACAAAAGCTTATTATTCTGTCTTGCAGAGGATGATGATGCTGGCCCACAGGCATCAAAACCGGGCCAGTTAACTCCAAATTCACAGAACAGCACTAACTAAATGATCATGTGTGTGAACTGGGAGATGAGAGCTCAGAGGGATGACAGGAGCAGCCAGCCAACACGGTCAGGAAATAGTATTTCTTCATATGGAAGAAACAGCATGGGAGTTATGTATTCTAATTTTAGTTTGAATCCTTGAATCTAAACGTATTTAAAATAAACAACCTTCTTGGAATTTTTCCCATAGTAAACGTCAGATTTTATCTATCTAATTAGATTTTATGTCATCTAGGATTTTTGTGTGTTAATGTCTTTTACTTGCATGTATGTAAACACACACATACAAAAGAGAAACGCAAGCCTTTCAGTAAAGATATTCTCAAAGATAAAAATTGAGCCAAGAAATTTAATTTGCTCCTTAAACTGTCAATATTGCCTTAAAGAAAATATATCAGTCCTTTGATGAATGAAGAAATGTGTGTAAAGCATAAGCTGGTATTTATTTGTGCTCTGGTTCAATTTATTTTATTTTGGTTTAATCTTTTGTGACTCTAAGGTTATGCCCAATTGTTAATCCTCGTTCTCCTAATATTGATATTAAGTAAGGCAGCCCATCCATTAGTTCAACAAATATTTATTGAACACAGACCCTGTTTTAGGTGCTTTGGAGACACCAGGCAGTAAAACAAATAGACCTCTGTGTGCTTTTGGAGCTTATGCTTTAGCAAGAGCAGATAGACAGTCACCCAGTAAATGCAATAAACAAATGATACAGCATATAAACTGATACAGACATGAAAAGAAAAACAAGGATTGAGATTAAGAAATTTTTTTCTATATTCCACAACTCATTATTCAACAAAATTATGAACATCTGTTTGAGAAGATAGATCCCGTAAGAGGATATCTATTGGATTAAACAAAGGACAAATCGAATATTATACAAGTTATGATCTAGGATCATAACTATTTGGTCCAATCCTCTTATATATCACATTATTCATTTCAAAATAACTTTGAAATATATTGTAGTGTTAAAGTGAAGAACTTTTTATATTGATGAAAGTTAATTTTCTTAGTTTTCTGTGGAAGCCCCAAAGACCATGAAAAATTGATGGCTGTGTGATCTTGGGAAAAGGCTGATTCTAGGAAGTTACATTGTATGTAGATAGTTAATGCCTACAATAATATTATGAATGCTGTTTTGATCTAGGAAGTGCCGAAGTGTCTTTCCCTAAAACCAAGTTTCCAACCTGAGAGGGTCATTTCATATATACTAAATCTGTAATGCGTAAATATATCATTGCATATGTATTTAGTTTCTCTATAGACTGCTGTAAGTGTATTTAATTCAGGTTTGCTTTATATAACATTTTAGAATCTTCTTTGACCACCAGGTTTAAGCTCCTGGAGGTCAAGGGCAGACTGGTACGTATTTATCTCTGTACTCATCAAAGCACGTTCAACGTAGTGCGTATTTAGTAACATTGGATGAATTGCTAAATGCTCAAAATAATTATATCAGCTAAGGGCTTAACAACATTTTGTTAAGTAGAAAGTTTTTCAATACGATTTCAAAGAAACAGGGTTGAGCTGCTTTCTTTTTTAAGTTCTAGAAGTCAGAGGAGATGGGAAAACAACAGAAAGTTGGATACATTTCGCTCTTTATACAGTGTCTTCTTTTGCTCATTAAGCCCATTCAGAGTTGCTCCATTAAGGAAATAATAAAGGCCCCTAACTATGTATTTTCAAGTGTGCAATCTCATAAAAGCCTTAGAAATAAGTATAAATATGTTCATTACTGTTACCTACTTGTAACCATTATGATGGCAATAATAAACCTGTATTTTAAAATTTTTATGCAAATTATCCAGTAACCTTAGTATTTTAAAATATATTTGGCTTTCAACTAAAGAAAAAACATACAATAATTTATGAAAGAATAGCTTCTCTTCTTCTTTTATGGAAAAATGTGTATTTTCTCTGGAGTCTTGAAGTGACTTTCCTTCTGTCTTTTTAATTTACTAATTCAATTTTAATTTATTGATTCCATTCATAATGCAATCATAATAATCACTAAAATATCATTACTAGATGTCAAGCAAGATACAGAACTGTTATTATATGTAATATATATTACATATATGTAATATATATGTTACTATATATAATATAAATATTAACAAAGTCCTATACATGCATTCAAAGAAATTTTCTATTGCATTATGGTATTTATCACATTAAGTCACTTGGTCTGCTGCTACTTTTGTTTATTGTTGTTTGTTTCTTTTTTGTACCAGGAGTATAACTCAGCACCTTGCACTTGCCAGGAAGGTGCTGTGCCACTGAGTTCTATGCCCAGCCCTTGTCACTTTTGTTTAAAAACAAATATATGTATATTTTTTTATTGTCAGCACCCCTAGATGCAGAAAATATTATAAAATTATAGTTTGGAATTAGTGTGTGCTGTTTTCTATCCTTTCAATTGTTAAGTCCTATATTTACACATCCAATAATCTTTGTTGAATCTTCATTTTTTTATACCATAGCATATATTTTAAAATTGTATCTTCCTGGTATCATAAATTTGAAGCATATCCCTGTTTCCAGGAAAAATGTGAAAATATGAACTTCAAGTAGTTACTTGAGGAAGTATTTCATTTATTAAAGGGAAATAGATTGCCATTATGGATTGAATTTAACTTGAAGGGAAGTAATTTGTTTGCAAGGCTGATCATGTATAAATAACACAGGCAGTTGTCTAAGTGATATGATTGGAATCATGGTAAAAATTGCTAGCCTAAATGATTCCCTGTCCTGACTTTCCATACTGCTAGAGATACCATACAGTGTAATTGAATTCATTATGTCACATGCAGATACCATTTGCTAAATAATAATTATTCCTAGGCTAGATATCATATTAAGTACTCTCCTGAGGGGACTTAGTTTACTAGATGCTGTTTTTTTCTGAAGCAATTAGCTGAGGAGTGCAAATCAGGGCAGCCTCAACTTTAAAGGTAAGGATGAAAGAAACGTATGAAGTAGAAAATGCTTTTTAGCAGTACTTAGGAAGTGCTTCAGTGGTGAATTATTGGCAGCTGTAGGGCATCATGAAAGCGCTTGCTGTCTGAGCTGAAGACTACAGAGTGGGTGAGGGTGCTCCAGATGTGAGGCCGGAGCATCGAGGAGGACCCTCGATCACCTCCAGGGAGGGTGGTCTTCGTCATAATCACCATTCACCTTGCCCATTCTGTTATATTTTCTTCTGTGTACAGTTTTGCATCTCTGT
This sequence comes from Dolichotis patagonum, assembly GCA_004027295.1. Classification (NCBI taxonomy): domain Eukaryota; kingdom Metazoa; phylum Chordata; class Mammalia; order Rodentia; family Caviidae; genus Dolichotis; species Dolichotis patagonum. The sequence continues at coordinate 134,557 of PVJX010001311.1, forward strand.
TCTCTGCTTCTCTATGGATACATATACTGAATTTCTATAAATCATTCAAACCTCAAATACTAAAGTAAAATATTCACACATATTATTATTAGCATAAAGAAGTAGTTACAGTTACTTACCTGTACCAGTTGCTAACAGATCACGCAGCTATTAGAGGACAAAAATTAGACCCTAAATACAGAAGAACCATGACTGATTAATGGTATTCTAAAGAGGTGAAACCATTTTGAGATAACAGGCTTTGATAAAATCTTTGAAATAGGGACTTGTATTGCCACTGAATCCACAATAGTTTAGGGAGGATATTTTAAATTAGACAAGATTTCTTAAGGCTGTACAGATTCTTAACTGGCCTGAAGGTAGTAAAGTTAATTCTGCTAGGAATTATTTTATAACATGCTTAGGAAACAAAATAACAGGTCTTAAAAAAACACAAATAGTTGAAGGCAAAGTGATATATTGTCTTTAAATATAGACAGTTGTAAATGAGTTTTTTGTTCTTTTTGCTTGAAAACTCATTCTTCCTGGTGCCCTTTTTCTCCCTCTACACTCAAGAGGCAAGTGGAGGCGTCTGTGAAAGTGTCCACCTATCTGCTGTGTCTTAAGTCCTGTCAACCTGGACTCACTCTGGGGCCTGCATCCTACTCTCAGCGGTTACAGCTGTAACTGCTTCTGTGCCTCGGTTTCCTGCAAAGCCTGAGTGTCTTTTGTGGAATGCGTGCTTCCCACGAGTCCTCCTGACAAGTGCCTGCTCAGCTACAAGACACAGAGGGAAGATTCACCATTCTTTTTATTCCTCCATTGCGCTTTGTACATGCCTAGCTCTATGGTAGCACTTAGCCTTCAGAGATTATTTTTGTGTTTTCTCCTTTTATTTGGATAATACTTTCCTTGTGATCAGAGACCATACCATTTCAGCTTTCCTATCTCTAGACCTTAACATTGTATCTATCACTGTATGAGAAATCCTACACTATTTCCTGAATTAGCAGATAAATGAATGACAGTTGAATAAACGGATAAATGATTTCAACTATGAATGTATTCTGAGTCAGAGACAAATACTGGCTGGAAATATTTCAGGCAGTGTTCAAAGCATTATCTTTTAGTATTTAAAAATAAATAACCCTGAAATTTAGATTATCAGTAACTTTTTCTTCAACAATTATTATCAATATTTCAAAGGAAACCTAAAATTATATTTTAAGTATTACTTTTAGAAATTTAAAATCATGTCTTTTTTATTTTTAGAGAAGCCTGTGAATAGATGTATCTGGGAAATTCAGTTAAAACCGGAATCTATCTGTAATCTGTATTCTGGGTTCTTCTTTCTCTCCTTCCCCATTTACTTTTCGAGACAGTTGTGCATATCACTCCTCACACAGTTGTCTTTGTGAAAGGACTATCAAATAACTTTCTAAAAACACATCCAATATTTTTGTTGCATGCAGTTAATTCTTACAGCATTCAAATTAATGGAAGTATGCAGCCAAGTTTTTGCATATTTCTAAAAATGCCTGAATTCTTTTTCAAGGTCACCCATAATATCATTTATTAAATGAATTATGGTCTTTGTTTCATACTCATTTTGGAGTAATTAAAAATAGGTAGACTGCAACATTTGAGATGGTTGTTCATTGATGTTCTCTTACTGTAATACCTTTCTGCCCCTCCTCCATTTTCTCCCTAGCAAATACTTGTGTAATTCAAGACACAGCTATGCATATGCTGGTGTATAAAGACTATCTGCCTGAAGATGGCCCTTTGCTATGTTCTCAGCATATCCTATTTTATCTCTGACCCCACCGGACCTTAGTTGGTCAGGAAACTGATAGTGGAGACTGTGCTTATCATATCAGTAATGCACTCCAGTGTCCCAGACAGGCCATGGGAGTGCTTTATCCAGGGCAGTGTCTCCTAAACGTCCTCAAAAATGTTCCTAATAACTAAATTATCCATCAATGGGGGAACAATAATATTCTTCAAATGGAATAGTCATATAGATTGACTGAAAAATGCAAATAAAACACTAAACAGAATGTCTGGCATACACTACTAAAAGTAGTGTAGATTTATGAAGATTTTGAATTTGTTTTCAGTTTGTAAGAAATTTTGTAGAGCAAAGAAGCTAGTTATCATAAAACACTTTATTTTGGTGCTAGTTGTTATTAGTCCATATTTGAAATATGTAATGATTACATTCATCACAGGGCATTGATACATGCACACAATGCATTTTAATTATTTTTACTTCCTCCTTCTCTCTTGTGTGCCCTCCCATCTCCATTTCTTGGTCCCTTTCCCATTTGCATAAAACCCTTATTTTAATGGGTGATCTAGAAAGAGATCAAAAGCAACGTTTAATGTAATCTGTGTTAGTTTAGGAAGAAATAATGAGCCACATTAGCAACAGCCCCATTATTTGCGAACTACTGATGAGTTAACAAGTAGAAGCAGATTCCTGCCTCCCATTACAGTCTGGAGACATTCAGCCCACTAGAACACACAGTTGCTCATACCTGCCACAATGCTGGGAGCCTGGATTCTTTATAGTTTGAGGCCGTTACAACCACTTCAATGCTGTTTTCATTTGTGCAACTGAAAATAGCTCTCCATCATGTGTCCTTCAGAAAAAAAGAACAGAGAAAACTAAAGGCTCACCCCTTACCTGTAAAGACAAAATCCAGCTATGCTGTACCTTGGTTGCTCCTACATCAGACTGGTCAGGACTTAGCTGCAATGAATGCTGGAAAAGGTAATGTTTAGTTTGGTGAACATATGCTCAGCAAAACAGCCCGTCATGTTGGAAAAATGTAAGAGATGCTCTTCAGGGAGACACTTAGTAATCCCTACCATAGCGTCAGAAGGTGAAAGTTACAGTTACGATGCACGTCCAAAGCTTTTTCTAGAAAGCTACAAAATTGTTTCTGGGTTGATAGATGTGCATATATTTGGTATTGAATAAATAATCAAATATATTGCCAAATATGTACCAAAGAGAAGTTCACTGAAGACGTGAGAAATGGATCTTTGACAAGAAGATGCTCTGCTCTGTTGGGGCTCCAGATTAGAAAGGTTTCCCAGGCGTCTCCCAGGGCCCTGCCTCAATCTGTGTGCATATTCAAAATGTTTCAGATCGATTCCGTTTCTTAGGTTGGTGCTGAGCCTGCCATGTCTTCTCGTTTACTTTAAAAGCAATGATCAGCATTAGAATTGTCCTTCTATATGAGGACATACTTTTCCAAGGCCCAGGCACAACAATGAAACAAGGCAACTGTGTTTCTACGTTAAAACCAGGTATAGTGATCTAGGTGGGCTGAGTGTAATTAGTTACTTGCAATTAAGCCGGGACGTTGAGGCGAGCACCCCGCTAGTTCTCTGAAAGGTGCCTTGGGATTTCTAATGGCCACTTATGGTCGGGCCTGTAGTGTTGCGTCTCATCTAGAAAACAGCACCTCTGGGAGCCCAGGCTTCCCAGCCTCGTGACTTGCTAACTACTGACCAATAGGGGAAGTGAATGTTAAGAACTGGAAGCATAGGATTTCTTTCTGTGAATCACTTCCTGATTATTTGTTCAGGAGGGTTCTGCATTTGTGGGTGACTGTGATGGTAATTGTTGGCCATGCTGGATTAATGTAATTATTTTATTCAAAATTACCCCGGGCACGGTGGTGCACACCTGTAATCCCAGCACTCAGGAGACTAAGGCAGGAGGATTGCTAGGGGTTCAAGGCCAGCCTGGGCTACAAAGTGAGCTCAAGGCCAAACCGAACTACATAGTGAAATGCTGTCTCAAAAAGACAATAAGTAAATAGATAAACAAACAAAATTAGTTGAGATGTGTGACTTTTTTCAATATCACAAACAGGTGCCAAAAGCATTTTTCAAAAAGGCTATTTAACATTTTAGTTTATAGAAATATTTACCAATGTTTATGAATAATACATGTTAAGGTATTTTATATAACAGCTAAATATTTCATAGTCAAATAGAAATCTGTATTTTTATCAGTGTTATAAATCACAGATAAAATACAGAAATTTAGTTGTATGCAGTTTGCAGTGAACTAAGTACTTCTTGGTAGACTGTGTCACAATAATGGAGTTTTTAGAAATAGAATATTTGGGAGGTTGAGATTCCTAAAGGGAAAGATTTCCTGTGTTTAAATTATTTTCTCACGTTTTTGACAATCTTTAGAAATTTGATGGGTTGCTTTTCTCCTTATTGTGTTGAGAAGAAACAGATTCCTGCAAAAAAAATTTTTTTGAGGGGAGCAAACAATACTATAACACCTGAGGAAAGTCAAACCTTTTTTTTTACTATAGTGATTTCTAGGCAAAAAATATTAGAAATGATAAAAATATAATTTTATACCAAAATTATAATTTTCATGAACTCTACCCATTTATTTCATAACTTACTTATGTCAAATCAAGTACACAAACACTGCTATTATTTTACTAGATCATCACATAACTTCTACAAAATTCACTTTCTTTGCAAAAAACTTGCCTTCCGTTGAGATTTAAAAAAAATAAACTTTGACCTTGCTATTTCCACTTGTGAAGACTATTCATATGAAGATTTCGTAAATCTTTACCTTTTTATGAGTAAGGCTGCCAGCAAATTTATGGTTGATGCTAGAAGCCTGTTGAGAGGAAAAGAGGCGTTATTTTTAATTACTCTGGGACAAACAGCAGAGTCCCTTCCTGGAAATCAGACGTGTGGTCGCACTACCTGTGGTGTGTGCATCGCAGTTTGTAATTGTGTGTTCATGTGTAATTGATTACAGCCCTGTGCATAGTGGCTGTGAGCATAGGTTTGGAACCTACTGTCTGCTGTTGTTTTCCGGTACTTAACACTAATACAGGGACACTATTACCGAACTTTCACACCGATTTGTTACATCAGATAGTATAAACTTCCAGCTGAAAGAAGCTCAGCCAGCTGGCTGAGTTTCTACCTGATTTAAGATCCTTTTCAAGAAAGACCAGAAAAAAAGTATTTCCTTGTTTTTATTCCTTTTTGTTGTGGTTGCTTCTTATCTATTTTATTAAGATCCTTGCCTCCTCTTTATTAGTTTAAATAAGTAAGATCCTTAACAAGACTACATTTTCTGATTGTAAATTAAACATTGTTAAATTTTTCAAATTACTGCATCTGTATCATCCTACTTATTTTCTGTGTAACCATCTATAATTTTAAGGACTTCATTTTAATATCTTCACGTCAGTAATCTGTATGTTACATGTGTGATATAATTATGAGGCATATATCATATGCTTATAATAACACACATAGCTCATTACTGAATTGTTATAATTTTTCATATACATCACCTCATTCATTTCACTTTAACATACTGGTACTTTTTCTAATGAGAAAATTGAAGTTTTATAACATCAAGATAATAAAGCTTTCTGTTCTAGCATTATATGTATGCTATATATAGATACATAGTAAATTGTATTATTTGTGATTCTATGTTCTCAATTTTGTTTTGATTTTTTTAGTTTTGTTTTTTGAGAGAGGGTCTTGCTATGTAGTTCAGACTGGCTCATTCTGTAACCCAGGCCATTTTCAACCTCACAGTGATCTTCCTGCCTCAGTTTCCCAAGTGCTGCAATTACAGTCATATACTACATGCCTAGTGTATGTGTGCTCAGATTTTCTGCTTATGTATTCATAAAATTATACCCATATTTTAACAGTTTTTCAAAAGCCTATTCACAATTTTATATAATCTTGACAAACACTGTTACTAGTATTAGTCCATTAGTGCTATTTTGCAAGTTTCCAATATATTTCCCCAAATTATACATTTACACAATTTTTTGTGATTTTCTGATTGAAAGGTGACTAATTTAAAATTCTTTATGCTCATCAATGAATTAATTCTTAGAGTAGTTTACATATACTTTGAATATTAGTATTTAAAATATCAGATTGAAATCAAAAGAAGCAAATGGCACTGTTTCTCAGAAGAATGAAGGAGGCCTTGATCACTGAGCTCCTATCATTCCTTTATTTCTTGGGTCTCTCAGTTTTAGAAAGGTGGCAATATAGGATCAAAAAGGAAAAACAAAACCCCACAAAATGTTAATTAAGATATGAATGTTATTAAAAATACTGAGCACAAAGATACATTGAGTAATATTAGGGGAGTATAAGAGGTACTCTGCGGAAAGAACACTGAACTCTTTCTATAACAAACTGAAGCATGTTCCATAGAACTAGTTAGATTTCTGTTTTTTTTTTTTAACAGTCAGAGTCATTATTTCAGAAGTTTCAAATGCAGATAGCATTGCAAAGCAAAACCCACCTCACCCTGACTTTGAGAGGCTTCAGAGAAGTCCAGGAGTCAGGGCCATTCCTGGATTTTTTTCTGCTATTTTTTTTTCTGTATTTGTAAAACATACAGTTTATTTTTTTTATTGATGAAAATTAACATCTTTCTTTACCTGTTCCGTAGCTTCTTAAGCTGTTTATTCTCATGGTTATTAATGTATCTCTAAATTTGCCATGAATATAATTATTTATTGATTTGTCAGTTTTAGGCAAAATCTACTGAACCCTATGTTAACAGTCCTGACTCTCCTAACTGAAACATTTTTATCTCAAAAGTTGAAAGTCAATATAGAGTTTTGTTTCATTCCAATTTTTAAAATTATTTTACAGACAAAATCTAATGGTCATATTTATTGTCTAGTTTATTGAATTATATTTTTCCTGATGTTTCCATTTGGCTTCCATTTCTGTGATGAGTTAGTTTTTATTAGAATTCAGTTACAGTGTTTTTTTTTTTTTTTTTTAATAGTATGGCATGTTCTGCGAGACTCCCCTTTTTCTGGAAAGCGCTGTTTTTGAGCCTCAGTTTTAGTTTCTGCATTAGTTTCTCTCCCTGTCTTGTGCACTCTGTTACTTCTATTTTCCAGTTTCTTAGGCTGGATCCTTGGTCACTTCCTTTCTATCCTGCTTTGTTCTCTCATTGTCTTCATGAGTATTCCTTGCCACCCACCCTGCCTCCCTACATGGCAAAGAGTCAGCTGATTGGTAAAAAGTAGGCTTGTTCTCTCATGAATTATGTAACTGCCTCACTTTCCCTTTTCATTAGATCCAAAGACTATTTCTATCTGGTTATTGGTATAACCACCTGAGCGTTACTAAGGCAGTCACAGCCTTAGATATTTAATGCAGCAGACATGATATCTGGACAATAGAGGAGTTTTCCTTACTTTGCTCAGGAAGTCTTTTAAAATTGGGGTGTTGCCCAATTTTCTGGGCATTCTCAACCAAACTGGGCTCACATTTTCTCTTCACAGCCCACTCCACAGCTGGGCGGCTCAAAAGCACTTAGCTCTGACAAGTATTTCCCAGGTTACATGTCTACCCACTCTCTGTTCTTCACATTTGCCTCATCTTTCTCATGTAAGGAGAAATTCTACGAACAACTGAGTTTAAAATAGAACTTAATGTCTGTGAATTGGGGCATTTAAAGGAGGACATATCATAGAATTATCTGCTGGACTATAGCAATACTTTAAGATAAGCTGTAGAGATAAATTATGGAAAGCTTCCTCAGCTCTGTGTTTGCATTCTTCCCATTTTTGGTGTTAGAACTTAGTCTTCTCCTAATATATTAAATGTCTAAGGATGTACTTTGAGTAGGCTTGTCTTTGATTATCCTGAAATGCTGACTTAGATGCAAAAAGTCACAAGGTACATTTTTTTATTAAGATGCATTTGCCACCTGTCAGCCAAATAGATTAAAATTTTGCTTTTTAGCAAAGTTGAATGAATAAATGAATAAACCATGTAAATAAATGAACTTTTATACTTTAGAGTATCTACATTGTGTGGAAGGATTTTCCTTGAAAATGTGCCAACTTTTTTTCAACTTTTGGATCACATCTTATTATCCTAGCTGTAATTAGAAATCTTGTGAAATTAAGAACCATTAAATTCAATGAGTTTTTACTTCGGAAATTTGCCCAGAGGCACCCAGCCGATGGGTCTGCCTAGAATTGGGCTTTCACAGAGTTCTTCCCTGCTCTCCTCCTATTCACTCTAAAAGGGAATGTCTTTTCCACTTAGCTAATTAATTACACCTGCCAACAAGCAGATGGTTCCGTAGGCTCTGAAGCATGGAAATAACTAGGTGCCCATCAGCTAGCGGAGGCTTCCTTCAGCTGCAATTTAGATTATAACTCTCGGAGTTCCAGAGGGAAAACTTGTTAAATGATTACAAATAAAATGATAATTTAAAAATGCTTTTAATTTCAAAAATACATCGTAAGCTATTCATTTATTGGGTCCCCCCCCAACCTCAGCACTCATACAGTTTTGCAAAATTTAGGTTTAACATCTAATTTGGAACAATGCTTGCCAGATGTTACTGTCTAATTGTTCTGTGTTCCAAAAGAAAATGAGAACAGAGGGGCCAGAGCCACTTAGAAAATTGTTAGGAACAATTTTCAAAACATGATGATTTTTAGGTGATGCTGTTTAATTATAAGGAAATCTGTGTGAGTAACAGTGGAGAACTGAGAACTGAAGCCACGGCTAGTCATCATATTAACACTGCCACTGCTTGTATTTCAAAGTTTTATGCTAATTTGTCTAGTATTTTTTAAAAAAATTATTGGTACACTTTAGATATACAATGATACCATTTATTATAGGGAATCTGTAACTGTACGTGATATATCTTGCCTCTGGTTAGTATTTTTTTTTTCTTTTGCACATAAGGTAAATAGCTTTAGGTATGGATGACCACTAAAGCTTAATGTTGAATGTAAAATCCTTTTATGCAGTACCTCAGATCTACCAAACTGAATTAATCATAGAATACAAAGTACAGCAGATCTTTGTAATATTTTATTTTTTAAAGTGGCATTACAGTATCCAGCTTAAATTATCTCAAATTCATAATTAAATATTTAGTCTCAAAAGCTATCTAAAAACATTTTCTGTAATTCAACTTTACATGTAAGTTCCTACTTTGATAGACAGTGTCTTTAAATTTGAACATGTACTAGTGTTACTGCCAGAATAAATTTCTTCTATGTACAATGTGTTATACTGTATTCTTTTTGACAGTACATTGTATTCTTACCCTTTATCTCAGTTCATTTATGAGATTTATGTAAATAAAATTAAACAGCCCAAATTCCCAAATAAAATAAACTTCTCTTTTTATACTATTTTAAATAAAAGGTTACCTAATGGTCATGTCTAAAGAGGGATAGATTTAACTATATTAGAGAAAGGAAATAAATTTTTAACATGTATGTCCCAAGGGGATACTTTAGTTTTCTTATAATACTGAGGACTGTAAAAGCCAATAATTTAAAAAGACTAAAATGCAGGCGTTTTAATTTTGGATTCCTTTTCTTCCATATTGTGAGCCTTACCTTTGCCTTTAAAGCAGTTGGAATATTATGTTTAACATTGAAACAAGCCCATTGACAGGAATCTGCATAATTTGATGTAATTTGAATAATTTACACTTTTGCTTTCTTTGTATTAATTACTAACAATTAATAAGGAAACACCTTATAGGGAGAGTGCAAATTTGGTTATAGAAGCCCTACATATTTCAACTTCCATTTTCAGAAATGCATTTGCAGAGAACATAAGGCCAGAATCTTTTCAGGCTTATGATTTTGGATTCGTAATTAAAAATCCTTTTACCTATTCATTAAACAAAAGCTCAAAGGACCAAGTGTAGAATTCCCACAGTATTAGAAAATAATAAAATTGGTTTTTGTTGTTTCTTTTTAAGTTCAGTCCTTCACTGAACTGAAGGGCTTTTCCTTAAGTGGGTGGAATTCTGAAAATTTTATTGTGCTTCCTTTTCCTCTGTGCCTCTTTTTGACAGAAGCCAAAGGAATACACACCTAGTGAGGAGGCTGGGATGCAGTCCAGACGCTAAGCGTGCCAAGATCTTTTAATGCCCCCCTTTTATTCATGCAGAAATAATCCCTTAAAAGCATAATTTTACCTTCCAACTCAATAAAATATTTTCAAAAAGGACTTCAGGGAAATTACATTGAGTAGTTAATTATCCTTAGAAGATTACATAAGATAGTATGCCTCACCTCTGCTTAAACATTGTTTTCCCTTTCTTTTCCTTGGTCTTTCCTTCCTATAATAAAGAGAATATAGAATAAGAAGTTTAAAAGCAAAATCTCAACTTGACAGCTAAACTGAGTTGTAATCATAGCTGGCTGAACTCTTACTACTTAGCTCTCTAAAGTTTTCTCAACTGTAGATGAAGCCATTCATAATTACCTGATGGGGATTCTGTCTAATGCAGACAATACTGCATTGTAAACATTCAGTAAGGGCATTTCTGAAGTGATACTGCAGTGCAGGGTCAAGGGGGAATTTCTATCCCTCAGGCCAACAGTGAGACCTTGGCTGTGTGTGAGATATTTGGCAACTTGAGGAATCATCCATCTCTTGCTATATTTTTGGGGTCCAGGATTCCCATCCCCAGTAAAAGGTGCTGAATTTAAGGATCTTAAATAATTCTATGACTGTCTAGAACATGTTCCTCAAAGGATTTATGAAACTCAAATATTTTAAATTATTTTTAAAAATGAACAAATGCACAAAGACAAATATTACAATTTGCAGTCATCGTTCTCTACTGGTTTTAGTTCTGTACTCAAAGGAGGTTTATAAGGAGGAAGGGAGAAAATGAGCAGGTAAGGTGGAAGAAATCTACTTGTCAGAGAACGCTTCCCACTTTCCCCTTAGTAACGCTGACGGCACCAAGAGATTGAGTGTACCGCTGAACTCTGGCTCACGCAGACAGGTTAACTCCTCTTCTCCTTACGGTGGTGCTGTAAGTGTGGTGCTGTTCATACCTTTATTTTATAGATAAGGGAACTGAGTCCTGCAGAAGGTAGCTGAGATTATTGCATGGCCGAATCATGTATCCCAGTCTGACTCCATAGCTGAGGAAATATTCACATTTCAGTAGCTCTCTTTCTCAATTGATAAGGTTTGAGTGGATGTTTTGGAGTTTGACAGACTGAATGTGAAATAGTATTTTGAACTGACTGAAACCCATCTGGCATTGTTGGGCAGTTTACTCTGGCCTTTTCCTCATGTCCAATATCGCAAACCAGTCAAATAACTCAAATGCTTTTCCAATCATATATATTAACGCTAGAAAAGGGGAGTCATTTTAAAATAAAGGATGCGTATTTATTTAATTGAGAAGACATGATGATACAGAATGTACCATTGCTTAAGGGGTCTATTCTGTTATGATATTAGATATAACAATAGGAAAATACTTTATACAATACAGGAAAATGAGGGTGGTGATCTAACAGACCTCGGATATAATATATCATTAAAAGTTATGCAAGTATTTTCTTCAGAAGTTTTAATTTGTCGCTTTTCTTAAAATAATATAGGTATAAAGCTTTAAGTCTCAGCTATCTCTGAGCAAACATAATACTGAATTATATATAACCTTTAAGAGTAACAGTCTTTCCCTGTATCAACCAGCAGTATTATAGCTGTGCTTGTTACCTATCTAATCTTTTTATCCATTTATTTACTTAATAAAAAACCATAATAAACAACAGCAGGAACAATCTCACTATCCTGCTCATACCTAAGCTACACGATGTGTTTAAGAGTATTCCAAATTTCCTAGATAAATACATCGTGCTGCAGGAGAAATGCCAGATATTTACCATGACAGAGGAAAGCTCGACTAGTACAGGTCCTTTGAAATTTGCCCTAATTCTTTGGAAGTTTGGTGGTACTTGCAACACAGATAGAGATACCTAGAAATTGGCAATGGAACCTTTTTGACCTTCTGTGTTCGATGTCCATTACATTAACAAAGCCTGAAATAATAAACTTAAATGGAGGAAAGGTTTCCTTTTGGCTCAAGATTTCCAAAGGGTCAGTCTATGGTTGATAGGCTCCATTGCTTTATAGCCTGGTGAAGGGCAGTACATCACGAGTAGCAGATGATGGTACCTCATGAGGTAGCAGGTACCTCATGGTACCTGGGAAATAATATATCTGAAAGCACTGAGATTCTAATATCTTTTTCTAGGACATACCTTTAATGATCTAACTTCCTCCCACTAGACATCAGCTCCTAAAATTTTCATTACCTCCCAGTAGCACAGTAAGATGGTCACCAAACCTTTAACATGTAATAGTACAAGAACATTCAAGTATCCAACTACACCATCTTGGACTGTACTTGTCTGAAGCTAACAGGGAAATCTCTCAGCTTTAAAGTCCGTCCCAGAATGGGGTTACGGTAATGAGAAGTGATGACTTAAAGGGTAAAGTGAACTAGATATTGAGGCTTACTCAGCATAGTCAAGATAGAGAGTTAGAAAATGTATGATCTTGTACTTAGGAATAATTTAACTTATGGACACAGATGAACCCAATTTTAATTAACTGAATTTGGAAAGATACTTAATAATATTTAGCTTGATATATCTAGCTCCAAAACTGTTATGCTGTTCACGAAATTTAATAAGCATTTCACTCAGGAGTTTTTATTTGATCTCTTTTTCTTCCCAGGAGATCTGTACTTCAACCTGTAAGCATAGGTTTTAAAATTCTTTGAATAAAGGAGGCTCCAAAACAATATTAATGATCTATATTGAAATAGCTACCACTTATTTACCAGTTATAGTGCTCTAGGAATTACCTGTCTATTTAGATATCTAGATAAATATTCTGTAAGTCTCCATATAAGTGAACAAAATAAATATCACTCCTATTTTATAAATGATAGACAAGAAAAATTAACTTTCCTGTAATCATACAGTAAAATTGCAATACTGTGCGTAAAATATGAACTAATATACAAGCAAGTTGTAATATATTCATTCAACACAGTAATATTTGATGATAAGAATGAATAAATTAATATAGGCAAGTCTCAAAACATTATTTTGAATAAAATGTCAAGAATAAAAGAACACATTCTATACTATATAATTTCATGTGTATTACATTAATAAATAAGCAAATGAATTTGTGGAGATACAATAATGCTTTGGAAGGTACTGATTGGAAAAAAGCCAGAAAATTTTCTAAATTATTAGAATATTTCTTTATCCTTTTTGAGTGGTGGCTACATGATACACATGGATAAAAACAATGTACATTTGTATGTAAAAGATATGAAACTCAGAATCTGCCCATTTTACTGTACATATGTACTAACTTGAAGCTCTACATAATCTAAGTATAAACTTGCAATGGCGTGTAAAGCTGTTTCGGCATGGTTCTTGAAATTTTATACCTTGAGAGCCAATGCTTTATAAAATGATGACTACTTGTATTCAATCGTTCATTACTTTTTGAATTTCTCTATCTTAAAAGAAATATTTAATCTGGACTGGCTTTCTATGGGTTTTTAAACTGTTCTGGTGTTGGATTCATTGCATTCATCTTTTATGATTTTTTATTTTTTTATTTTATAAAACACTTTATTCATTATTTTGAGCATTAGCCTTACAGGCATTTTAGAAGAGCCATTCTGACAGCTCCCATGTTTATATTTTAATATAATCACATGTAATGTGTTTAAAGAGTTGAAAATCATGTTATCATTTTGCAGATTAAATCAATCTTTGTATTTTATTTGCAAGTTTTAGCTTGTCAACAACAAACATGTATAACAATCTTACTTATTACTACTGTCATCTGGGAAAAATCATACTTTTCTGAACTACTCTGAAGTAGTAGTGAGGAAATCACACAGTGTGAGAAGAGTTATTAAAACTATACAAACTAATATAGTAGGTGAGATATTTGAAAGTGACCTTGTCGCATATCCCAGGCTTACTGTATTAAAGCTTGTAAATAAAAGGGACAAATCATTTCTGTCTACTGATATAACTTCCCCCTTTATTGGTAATGAAAACATTGGACTCTAATGATTTGTTCAACTGAAGCAATTACATTTTCTGAAAACTTCAAGCAGTTATTTGAGAGGATTGTTGTCTATAATGAGGCTTTCTGGTGAAGAGGAAAATAAAAATATTTGAGCTCCATGTAAAGGAATATTTCAAATAGAAAGCATCAGATTTTTCATTTTTTATCTTTTTGTAACTTTGGTTGCTTTCATCTTTATTATTAGAGGGATTTTTGCCTAATATCAATTTTATCTAGTCCCCACCATTCTTATTTTTCTTTTTGTTTTATAATGAATAGTTTAAATACATTTTCTAAGATCTTTTTTTTTTTTTTGAGACAGGGTCTCACTATGCCGTGCAGGCTGGCCTTGAACTCCCTATGTAGCGCAGGTTTGCCTGGAACTTTCAGCAACTTTCCTACCTCAGCCTACTGAGTGCTGGGATTACAGGAGTGAACCACCCTGCTTGGCTTTCTAGGATATTTTTAGAGTGTCATTTTCAAAATATTTACTGGATACCCTCACCAAATTTTTTAAGTTATCTGAGTTACATTTGATACATTAATTTATCTAATTACTTACTAATAATTTCAAATGTATTGTGTGTTGTAGTTTGTGTCTGAATGAAACTTCACGCAGTCATGGCGGTGTGGGCTTTTCAAGGTGGCTGAATCTAGAGTTTGTGATTGATTCCTGGTCCATTGCTGGGATTAAGGGTGTGAGTGTTCCACCAGCCCTAGGGTAGGTAGCCTACATTTAAAATAAGGGACAGAAAGAGGCTTGTCTTGCACTCTCTTCTTCCTTTCGCTTATTGCTTTTGCCATCTTCTGCTGCAATAAACTGTTGTCCCTCTGCCATGAGCCACCCTGCCTTAGACCCAGCCAATTATGCACTGAAGCCTGTATGAACTGTGAATAAACAACTCTCCCTGTAACTTTGGGTGTTGGGTATTTTGTCCTATCAAGGAAAGAAAAGCAACTAATAAGACACATATCAAGGTTTAGACAATATGCTATATTTTTACACTAAGACCTTATTTTCAAGAAAACAAAAGTAAATCTCTGTCTTTTAAAAATTGTTTTAAAGATGGTGTTTAAAGGGTTCAACTTCATTAATTGTAGGATAAGTGCGAATTAAAATAATATCGCTACTTATCAACCAGAATGACATCATGAAATAGAAAATGAAAACAAAAAAAAAAAAAAACAAAAAAAATTGTGACTGGCAAAATAAAATGTCTCATAGACTAATGATGGGAATGTAAATTAGTAGAATTACTTTTGAAAACTGATTGTCACTATAGCCCAAGAATTCTACTTTTAAGCATGAACATAACATACATATGTACAGTTACCAAGTTAATATTCAAGGACATCTATAACTGTATGGTTTACAATAACCCAAATGTGCAAAATGTCTGAATACTCATCAATGGAGAATTGATGAATTAAGCCTATTAACATTATCCAACAATGAAAATGAACAATGTAGATGAATTTCACAAACATAATGTTAAGCAAAAGGAGTTAAATACAAAAGAATATATATTCTATGTCTCTAAATATGTAAAACAAAACAATAGGCATAATTATCTTGTCTAGTATCAGGATAAGTGAGAAGGCTTCTGTGACATAGATGTGGTTTCTTTCTTGATCTAAGTGCTAGTGATATGTGTTGTTTGTAAAATTTAATTGCTTATTATGTATTCACATCTGTGTATATACCTTATACTTTAGTGCAAATGCTTGGGGAAAAAACATTTATTCAAGTTACAGACATGTTTTGTGAATATCCAGAAAACGTAAGATTTTTGCAGTCAATATAATGAAGGTTGCTAGTTCTTAAGAGTCCGTTCCATTCTGTGTCTTTTAAACCATAGAAAAAGCTCAAATGGTCATGTGACCAGCCAGAGCAAGGACTTTAATTCCCTACTCTGCAGTACTTGGCTGTTACACTGAATTCTGACCAACAGGATATAAATTTAATTGCCTTGTGAAGGTTTGCAGTCACTTTCATTAAGAGAAAATGTGAGCTGATCCTCTGCTTTTTCCTTTTTCATGATTCCTTCCATCATTTTCGTGGTTTCTGAGAGTTGAAAACTCCTCTTCTATTAAATACAATGCAGAAACAAGATAAATGAATATGGGCTCTTGATAATTATAGATTTTTCCATAATAGCCTTGTATCACCTAACTGGAATTTTGTATGAAAGAGATATACAACTCTGCCTTGTTCAAAATGCAATCTAAGCTAATCCTGAGAAAAGGGATATTGATGTGAATACATGACAGAAATAAAAACTCTGTTAATGTTGTAAGTAAACAGCTATTTAAATAACTAGGAAGTGCATATTATTATAAAATCAGTAGCTGTGTGAGTGATCCCAGGAGTGCAAATCCCTACCACTGAGTTGGGCAAAATGAGCTTCACCACAGTGGACATGGTCACACATCTACAAAGTCAAAAGTTAGATTTGGGACCTAATTTTTTCCATTTAACTAGATTCAGTATTATTGCTTTCATACTTCAAAACCAGCACAGTGAAGATTTACCTACCTACTTATCAGTCTATCAGATATCTAATTATGGAATGGGGTACATTATAACATACAGAGTATGGAATTTTTTTGTGGAGAGTAGATTTGAGTTAAAATGTTAAATGTGTTATCAGGCGGTAGAGTCTGTATTAAGGAATAAATATAAAAAGAGAAACTGTAAGGAGTTTTCTGTAGGATACCATGACAGATTAAATAGAGAATGATGAAATTAATGATATATCTTAAACTTTGAGTATTAGTAACCTTTATAGCATGTTGTTCTGATTTTTACAGAAAGAAGGACTTTTTGGAATAAAACAAGTTCAGCCAATATTTTAAAATGAGAAATATTAGGCATGTAGTTAGATTATTTCCCTTAATGGACAATGGAGTTAACAAGTTAAGATCATGATGTTTTCTCAATGTTTTATGTGATTTATATTGCAAATATCAGTGTCTGTCGAAAGCATTATATTATCGCCAGGTTTTAAAAATGCTAGTCATCCAAGAATTTTAACAATATAATTAATCATAATCATCACAAACATTTGCAATTACATTATATACTTGACACTTTCTTTGGCACTAGGGACACAGAAGGAGGTATATCATGGTTATTTACCTTGAAAGACCTAGAGTAAGAAAGGGGAAATAGAAGAATTACGCAAAATGATTAAAAAGAACCAGGTAAGATAACATCCTTCCTATGAAATAGTAGTTCAGATTATCACTGTAATGGGTTATAACAGATTTCTCAGAAGATCTAAGACTCAAGCTGAAATGATTGAGCTAAAGACTGTAGAGGACCCTGCAATGTATATTAACAAGGTGGAACACTGTGGCAAGTATGACGGAGCCGGAGTCAGTTGAAATCAAGATACATGTTTGCTGGGGTTTTTTGTTAAGCTGATATTCATTCAGTCAGTAGCTCTAGGAGTGCCTTCTATATGTTACATTGCTCTGATCGAAGCACTTAGCAGTGTTACCTCCTAACGTTCATTATTCACATCCGTGAGCTTTTGACTCTGATCACCGAGCTGAAATACAGAGGGTTACATCACTCATTTACATTATCACCCTCTACCTCCTCCATACAAATGTGACATTTCAATTTTGCACACTTCAACTCTCCTTAAATCATCTGTATAAAAACTTCAAAGCTTGATTGATGATGAATGAGCCCTTGTCTCCTCAAGCACCCAGTTCTCATTAGCCTTTGGAGTCTCAGCTTATTAATAACGAACCTTGAGGGCTGACCCAGGGGGGTAGCAGCAGTCACTGCACTCCCAGCTGAAAGGTCTGGGTTGAGGAAACACACTGGATTCTCTGCTCCAAGTCCACTCCCAAGATGATGTATTAAGTATCACAGGTGGATGATGTGATCTGTATTTCTTTTGTGTCATTATCTCCCAACAGACTTCTGTGCCTTAAGGTGATGACAGTGAGAAGGATCTATTGCTCTGTCTGAGAAAGTCCTGTGAGTGCTTCCCTACCTGTGCCTTGAAAATAGGCTTTTGCCACTTTGAGTTTTGACATCTTGGCTGTGCCCTTTGGCATTTTTTAGTCCCCACTATTATGAGACCAGCGTAGCAACTTCGATGCTTTATTCCATTTTATTACCGCTTTCTGTCTCTGGTTGACCTGGAGATGCAATCCTGCAAAATAAAACACTGAGATACACAGTCAAGGACTAATGCGAAATTTTCATTCCTACTTGTTATATATTTCTTGTATCACTATGGCTGGTAGCTCTGTGACTAGTGGTTCTTCAGTACCGGTCACACAGATTGTCCTTTGTCTATGTATAGATTTATAACCTTTATTTTACAAAGGAAGAAAGACAGTCTTATTTATGAAACGGTTACAAACTGTTCATGGGATAAACACACTTCTGTTAATTTCATAAACTTACTAAGGCGGTCACATTAATTTGTATTTTTGGCAAGATGCTGAGTCACAACTAGGCTATTTCATTCAGAAAAGAGAAAAAAAGATAGTCATTATTTTACATTTACGTCTGAAAGAATGTGCTTGCCAAATGTCAATGATTAATGGGCCCACATCCCTAAATTCACTATATTAGCTAGTATTTGAAAAAAAAAAGTGTGAAAAACAAGTTATTAGAATAATACAAACATTTCCTTCTTCATTAGATATATGCAAATGGGGATCAATGGAGAAATGGTCAAATGATCAATATTTGATAATTGGAAGGCTAAGACACAGTATGATATATTCTCTTTTATATTGAAATTGTATACCTTTCTAAAAAAGTAAATTAAGGAATGTATGGTAAACTTGCAGTCCAGTATTAAAACATGCCATTAAACATTTTTGTATCATTTATTAGGTAATTTGTAAGGTTTGGCAAAATTTGATCTCTCTGGAATAGCTGAAAATTATCCTTCCTTGCCTGATAATAATAATTGAACTTGATTAATAAAACATGCTAGGAGATAACAATAAAAACACATTGTCGTCACTAATTTTATATTATAAATCATGACTATTTACTTAATAAAATGTGTTTCCCTTATAGTTTATAAGAACTCTCACCATAAATTTTACTTATATATATACTTGTGTTTCTTTTTATAACATGTATTATATAGATTTTTCATAAAAATTTTTATTGACTGTCTCTTTTTGCCTGACCTACTAGTACTAGAAACTGTATGCAGCTTTGAAGAAAGCAAAAATAGCCCCTAACTTAGTGAAACAGCGAACCAGTTGACATAATCTTAGAGTGTTAATGGGAAAAAATAACTTTAATTCTTTGTTTGATTTAGGCAGAATATAATTAAAATTTAGGAACTGCAATGAAAGTTAACTTACTACTTTGACAGCAAATTCCACAGTGCATTTTTCTCCAGGTAAATCTAACAAGTATTCACTGGATAACTGATAATGCCCTAGGTTTAATCCTACAGAGCACTAAAAATATGTCTTGCCTTCATAAACTTATTCTAATTATATCTCAGTTACAAATAATGTGCTATGTATAAGATAGATGCAATATATTGGAGAGTAATTTGGATTATAATTTAAATAAAAGATTCATGACATATTTCACATGATTTGTGTTCATCTATTAGGAAATGTTTGAGACACAAACATATTAAGTGTTTAAATGGAATTTCTGAGTAATAAAATGATGCTCTTTTACCAATGTCACGTCTAATATATTTTATTATATTTATAACAGTTCTGTTTTTGTGACTTGCTGGAAATATATTTTCATAGTATGATAAGGAAACTCATGCAGCTTTTTCTACTGATTTACATAAGCAAAATTCTATTTATGTCTCTCTTAATTTACTTTGGTGTATCTTCTATAGTGAAAGTGAAATACAATAGGATACGTTTCTATTGAGTTTGTTCACTTACTTGAATATCACTTAAATTTTCACCGCATTTGTGTTATTTTCTTCAGGCTGGAATTATCTGTGTGTGTGTGTGTGTGTGTGTGTGTGTGTGTGTGTGTGTGTGTGTTGGTCTGAAGTTAATCCATTAGTTGTTTTAGTTCATGTTAGTGACAGACACTGTAGGTTATTCCTTTCAATAAATCTTTAATTAAACATATGGAAAGCATTACTGTTTTGGAATCTTACCACAAACAGAGCTAAATACAGCAGATATTTTATTGGTATTTTATTAGATAAATATCACACAAAACATTTCTCTTTAGATTTAAAAGTACAGCCATGTCTCTATAGTCAGTCATGGTAGAAATATTATTTTTTTAAGCACAAAATTTAAATCTATAAGAATTTTACCGCTGGTCAGAACCCCTTATTGAGAACTCTGGTCAAAAAGTAAAGTTAAAGAAATGTGCTGTTGCAAAATAAACAGTAAATTAAATAAGTTACATAATCAAATAAAATGTAAAATCTATAAATCCAATTATATCATTTCTGACAGCTTTTTAAGTAATCCAGTTAATCAAAAATATAAGTTAAAGTGTAAATTAACACTTTCCTATGAATGTCAGTGAAAATATACATTCTCTGATTATTGAATTTTTAACTTTCAACAGAAGAATAAGATACATGCCCAAAGGAATAAAAAACTGTTTTCAAGGAAAATACGCATAAACTATGCAACATTAAATGCTTAAAATTCATAAATGCTTCTGACTGGCATTGCTAGCAGATGCTAGGTTTTAAATTTGTGATGGAAAAGTATCATCTAGATTGATCATGATTATATCTTAATTTCAACTTTTAACATGTAAGATTATACTTGTTATTATTGTCTCTTTTCTAAATCCCCATTTCCAAGTAAAAGCAAAGCTCTTCAACAGAATATTTCTAAGAAACAAATGTCAATGGAATGGTAGCAGATTAATATTGTTGAAAGGGATTTGATAAGATTATTATTCAGTATAATCTGATTCTATTTGAACATTTTTAGATAGGAAGTTGGAGATAGATACTGTTTCTTTACTATGATCAAGTTGAATTAGAATGTGATTCCTGAAAAAATACATTTATCATGATATTTGAGCTATTACCTTTTTCTTTGTTCAGTTTTAAAGTAAAACTTTTCCAAATGTAGACTGAAAAATAACCCTGGTTTCCTGGAAAGCAGGCAGAATCTCCTTTCTTTGTTGCCTAAAGAAGAATTATTCCTAGAACAGAAGTGCATCACCTAATGTTTCATGAGAAAGCTATTAGTATGAAATGGTCACACTTCCTAGATAAAAACTTAATGCTGAACATTAATGCAGAAATTCATTTTCGCAATCTCTCTTAGGTCTTACATCTCCCTGCTGGTTTGATGAGGGCTGTATAATTAGGTCAGGAAAAATAATGAACTGGGCTTTAAAGGGGGAAAGATGATCCAATTTATTTTTTTTCTCCACTCCCGAGAAAACAGAACCAATATCCAATGACAGGATTGATGGTGAGAGTAGGACTGATTCTACATGTGGAAAGCTTTGCAACATCAGAATTAATGTGCGGGATTTCATTCATGCAACGCAAAGACATGATTTGGAAGTCCTGACCAATCCTGCGTTCACACATACTCCTCTGTGCTACCACATACTCCTTTAATTTTTTATCTCCCTCTTTAAGTCTTCTCTTTTAAACTTTAATTTAGTATGCTATACAAGAGAGATGACTTTGTCAAGATTACCATGGAAGAAAGTCTGTTTTCTTCCCCAAATTGTGTCTCTCTCCATCCTCAGTGACATGCCTTCTAGAAATATGTTCCTAACAAGATGGTTCCTCAGTCTTCCTGCGGTGGCCTTAAATCATTGTTCTGGAGAATGAATGCAGATAAAATCCTTGAAGAAAGCATCTCTTCTCAAATAGAAAATCAGCTTTGTTCAGAGGGCAGGGCCTGGTAACACACACTTGTAATCCCAGCACTAGGAGCAGCAGGAGCATCCCCAGGAATTTGAGGTCACTATGTGGTGAGTTCACGGCCATCCTGAGCCATATATTGATACCCTGTCTCAACAAACCTATAAAGAAGGATAATCTTGAGGCTTTTTTATAGGTAAGTGGAGGCAACTTGAGACTATACTCATAAGTGAAATAAATCAAACTCATGTTTGTAAATATTGTATTGTCTCCCTAGTGTAAAACAATAAAGAAAAACAGTGAAAGAGTAATAAGATCCAAAATGTATAATAGATATTGTGATAATGAAAGGGAAAGAAAGTACTAAAAAGGAAAGAACAACTGGGATAGGGGAAAGAAGAGAAGGAAGAAGGGAAAAGATTATATATGTACATAAGTATATGTATATGTACATATATGCAAGATAGATAACTATACTACTAATCTCTGTTCATTAAAAAGAACAGTTTGTACTTTGATCTTTTTTTTTGTGGCTATATCTTGTAACCTGAACAATGACTTCTAAGATAACAATATGCAGTATATTAATTACTGTTGATTTCCTACTATGTCTTTTGAAATTCTGTATCATTTCTGCCCTTTTTTCTGTTTTGTTTTTTTTAAATAAAAACAATAAATAAACAAACTTAACTAGGTGAAAAGGTCTCTTCCTTCCTCTTCTGTCTTTTCCTGCCATCAATTCGGAGCAGATGTTTTCCATGCAGCAGTCTTGTCCTCTGAGCTGGAAGGAACGCAGCCAGCACACAGGATAGCTTAACAGCAGAGGGGCACGGTGGGGCAGCTGGGCCACATCTGTACCTGCCTCAAGAGGGTTCTTCTCCTATGAGAAGGAATAAGCCCTGTCCGTTAAATGACTGGGATCTAGATTTTGTTATGTTTTGTTTTATTCACACTAGAATCCTTTATAGACTGCCCTAGGATTATTCTAAAATTGTATTTGTATTGGATACGAGGGAAAACATGCAGTAGATACTCAACAAGAAGGTACTTACTATATGTATTTCCAGCCAATGTCTTTAAAAGTAATAGTATTTCTAGAGGGAATATGTTTTCTGGATAACAACAGCTGTTGGAAAAAGAATTGATTGTGTCAGGCATTGATTATTGGTGACAAGTTAACTAACCAAGGCTAATTTTCAAATAGGAGTCAAGTAGAAATTGATATTAGCGTATTTTATTCCAGAGTCACTCCGTTTTCCCAATGAAACACCATTGTTATTATACAAGGGGTGACTGAAATATACAGTGAATGTTTAAAGAGTTGTATTATAATAAATGACACTTTGCTGTTAATCCCCTCAAAATACTCCCCATACTCTAAACACACTTCTCCCATCATGATTAAAATTTTCTGAAGCAGCTCTGGAAGTCCTCTTTTGTGTCTTTACAAGGTGTGATAAAAAAAAGCACAAAGCAAAACAGTGAATGTCACTGCTGAGTGATATCCGATGGAAAGGCAGATTCCTAAAACACTGAAATGTGTCCTCATCCACCTTATTTATTGCATCTAGCACCATGCCGCTCCTGGCTGTGCCCCCAAATTAACATGACCATGAAGGCAGAGGTTTTGAATTGTCTCAGGACCCAGAAGCATCCAGGACAGCACAAATAAAGACACTCAAGAATGAGGACTTACAGAATTGCTTCAGAAAATGCAAGAGTGGTGGGATACCTTTAACTAGAATCACCCTCTTCCAGTAATTTGCAAAATTGATGAACATAAAAAGAAAGAGGGGGGGAACCCAGTGTGGGTTCTCCAGGCCTATTAGAAAATGTGGCTTGTTCCTTTGGCCACAGATATGTGAATCTACACAAAGGGTCATACCATAGACATCAAGGGAAGGGGTACTGTGCAAAGAGGAATGTCACACGAATGTCACCAAGGCAAAGCAGGAAGAGTCTATGGTGTTACCCCGCATGCCGTTGGCATTGTTGCAAACAAGATAGTTAAGGCCAAGATGCTTGCCAGGTGGATTAATGTGTGCATTGGGCATATCAAACACTCAAAGAGTTGCAGTAGCTTCCTGAAACGTCAAGGAAATGATCATAAAGGAAGCCAAAGAGAAAAGTACCTGGGTTCAACTAAAGCGCCAGCCAGCCCCGCCCAGAGAAATGCACTTCCTGAGAACCAGTGGGAAGGAGGCTGAGTGGCTAGAAACCTGTACCTGCTGTAAATTCAGGGCCTAAGCTAGGGATGGACTCTGCCGGTCAGCACTTGATGGGCAGCTAAGTACTCTAGGCCCCACTTAAAAATAAAATATCACCCCGTGTTGTAAAGATGAGTTTCTTAACTGAACAGGTGTGTGGTGCCTTTACCTCAGAAACAAATATTTGGAGCAGATTTTCATTCTGCCCAGTTAATTTTGTCAGGTCTTTCCTCTTCAGTGATTTTCTTGCTGAAAAATATTGGTGAGGTACTGTGTAGGTGTATACCCAAATGGCCAAGTATTTATGAAATATTTATGTTGGCTTGAAGATCCTGTAAATCACCATAGGGAAAAGATGTATAAAACAAATAGAAGTCACTTCCATTAAATAAATGGAAGTCCATTTCAGTTAAATAGTTCTAAAGCAAAATAATTTGAAGGAAACGAGACATTATGGTAGCCACTGTTGATTTCCTGTTGTCTTGTTTTGAAATCCTGTGTTGCTTGCATTGTTTTGCTCTGATCTATGTTCTGTTTTGTTTTGTTTTAAATAAATAATAGTAAAAGAATGATGGGTATATTCAATAGAAGGGGAAGTAGTTTGAAATTTATGTCAAAGATTAACCAGAGATAAACAAGTTAAGTGACAAACAAGAAAAAATTTAAAAAATTATTATTCAACTTGTATTCTATCATATTGCATTTTTGTTAAAATACTATAAAATGATAAATGTTGTTTAGTGTTTACTATAAAGCACTAGTGTTTACTATAAACCACATTAGCAAATTATGAAATATTTATATAGTTAGTCTACTTTCAGTAAGATGAAAGAAAATGAACTAATAGCATATGTACCAAATTGTTAAAAGTCTTTTTCTCTGAAGGTACAAATTGGGTGGTTTTTGTTTTCTTCTGTAAGTTTAAAAATCTTTTAAAAATTTCTGCAATCCATATATATGACTCAGTGGAAGATATTTGTACAAGATATCTTGGCTATTAAAAGTCTTCCCCAATCTACATTGAAAATAATCCCCCCCAAAATCATTTTTTTAATTGACTGCTTTTTTCCTCAACAAGCAATTTGACAACAAATGTGTTTGTTTTCTCTGTAGAAATTCTAAATGGTGGTGTCTATGTGGATCAGAACAAATTCCTTTGCTACGCAGACACTATTCATTGGCAAGATATTGTTCGGAATCCGTGGCCTTCCAACCTGACTCTGGTATTGACAAATGGAAGCTCCGGATGTGAGTAATGTTATCCTTTGCAATATCTCAAAATGTTCTACCTCGCATGCAAAATGAACAGTTTATGTCCATCACACCATTAATAATATTTTGAAATTTACCTGTGCCCATTGAATAGTCAGCCATTTCTGGAATGATGTTTCCCCTTCACAAATTCTCATTTTTTAAGGTTCCAGTTGGCTCAGTCTAAATTCTTCTTTTATTTCTAATGTCCAGATGGAGGTGGCCATTGACCATAAACTTAAGGCTAATGTCTTTCTGCTTCAATTTTCATGGCATGCACCACTGAGGCAAAGATAATAAAACAAAAGTGTACTTTTCTGTTCACTGTAACTTTTAAAGTAAAATAAATGAAATAAATTGAACATTTAGACTCCCAAATACTTTCCCTTCCTTATATCTTTGCAGTAATATTTAATGGCAATTTCAAACTGTATGGAATGGACGAATATATATTTCTTCTAAAAGAAGTGTATTTACCTTGTGATTGTTGTCATTAGGCTAATAAACTACTGGATTTCCTAATTTCTGTTATTTCTACGAGAGGAGCTATCAGATTCAAAATATTTAATATGATTAAATGATGAGTAACAATTGAACTATCATTGAAACCTTTGAACATTACTGCATTGGAAATCTATTTTATTTTTATAGAAGAAAGTATGATGGCTCCACATTTATTATTACTGACATTTGTATGAGAACAGAATCTTTATCAAGTATTAACCTGGGTTTTAAATTTCTCATCTATTATTATATATTTCCCACCTGAAATCATAACTGTCACCACATAGTTCAATAATTATTTGCTTCAGTCCTGACTGTATTATGATGCTTTTGTAGGAAATCAAATTCCAAGAGACAATTATTAAATTTCATGATGGCCCTACTAATGTAATGGGGAAATGTAAATATATTTGATCAAAACAGACAGCTGTGATTTTAATAAATGGCTACAATGGTTTTTTCAAAAAGGAAAGTCACATCATTTTCTTGTTATTTTTAAGCAGAAATTTATATGAGATTCTTTATAATATTCAGCTGGCCTACTATGTAATATCACATGTGAATAAAAAGTCAGATCTTCTCATGCTAGCATTGCAAATGATGTGTTTCAGACAGCTTTTTCCTCTGCCTAAACTGTGGCACAGATTGTTTGGGGGAAGGGGAGGCGCTTTGGCTGTACAAGAGGAAAGACCTCTCTGCTTGTCGGAATGTCTAGCGTGTAAGGCGTGAATGAGATCAGACAAAAATGAAGCCTGAGACAAAGCCAAGAGGAAAATGTGCCCGCAGCCTTGCAGGGTGTGGAGCAGGAAAGGTCGGAGGGGTCTGCTGCTCTTTCACAGATGGCATCTCTTTGTGCTGTTCTTGTGGAGGGCTGACTTGGATGGCTGTGCCTGTAATTAGGCAACTGTGGCTGCACTTTTTTTGCATGCAAATAATTGCAGGTGCAAAAATTATAAATGCAGAATGGGTTCATAACCAGTGGTCCTTTTCAAATGAACCACCAATTGTTGTCAAAGTTTTAATGCTTATGTAGCATTTCTATTTGCTGACACGCTGTATGTACTATGAGGCCGTATCCGATCATAGCTATTCATTCAGTATTGGTAACTTATGGCTTTATTCTGCTCAGGGAAATAAGGCAGTCACCAAATGATAAATGCTGTATGATTCCAGCATGTGTGATGTGTTTATAGCCGTAATGTTCAAAGAAATAGAATGTACGTACCAAGTGGTAGCTGCCAATTCCTGAGGTGAGGGGGAAATAGAAAGTGACTGTTTACTGGGTATACAGTTTCAAATTCGCTACACTTAGAAATAGTTCTAGAGATCCATTTCCTAACATTCAAGTTCTCAAGGACTACCAAAATTCCATCCAGAAACCTGTCAGGTGTCTGAGACCTCATTGTCAGGAGCTTGGGGCTTAACTGCTCTTCTCAGCTTCCAGTCCTGACTAATTCATCTAAGGAGAGGCTGACAAGGGCTCTGGTAAATGAAGTCTAACCATGACCCTACCAACCTGCCGTTGTACCCGACTAAGGCAGGGTCAAATCAACAGTTCACAAATAGGAAGATACAGGGAATCTCAGTGATATGTTTTTAATCTATCGTGTGCATAAAAGAATGAAAACTTCAAGTTACAATCCAGAGACAGGTAGTTCCTCAGCTTTTACTCACCTTTCCAGTAAGGATGGCTATCTCTACCTCTATCTCGATCTCTCCTACTGCATAGAGCAAGAGAAAAAGAAAAAGAGAGCCCTCTTTATATATACACACACACACACACACACACACACACACACACACACACATACACATATTGTTTAATTTAATTTATACTGATATAACAATATTTCTGATATATTTGTTTCATTTATATTATACTTGCAATAATTATAAATTATGTAGCCTCCTTTTCCTTTGATGTTTAAATAAAGGAAGTGTATATTAATTGAGACCATCTACAAATCATACAATTTTGACACAAGGAACCTAATGCTTAACTCTTATACAATGTTTTACAGACTATTTCATCTCCCTGTTAACATTTTTTAGTATGTCTTTATGTATAAATTTTTGTATGGTACTAAGTCACAATGCAAGGGAAAAGAAAGGCTTTTAAAGAGATCAGGCATGGTGGTGCATACCTGTAATCCTAGCACTCAGGAGGCTGAGGCAGGAGGATGGCCAAAAATTCAAGGAGAGCCTGGGCTGCACAGTAAGCTCAAGGTCAGCCTTGATTGTATAATGAGAGCATTTAAAGCATATTTTAAAGAACAATCTTGCTTTTTATTGACATACATTTGGTCTAAAATTGAAACAATGCAAAAAACTTTTGTAGCATCTATAAAAATAAATAAAATGATACTTATTTTAAAATATACATGAATGAGAAATAAAAACCAAGTTGTATTTTCCAAAATATCCTAGAGATATCTTGAGCCAAACCTCTAATACTATAGCATTATATTCACAAATATATTTCCAAGGTAATAATTTTTTTAAACTGGATGTTTTATCTGTAAAACCACTAGTTTTAAAAACTGTATTTCTCTTTTAATGACTTGTATATATTTTAAAAATTGCTGTCTTCTAATGTTGTGCACTGTGAAAAGTTTTTTTTTTCTTGAATTAGAGAACTGAGTCTCAAAATGGTGTAGAATAAAACTTGGTTTATTACATTATCAATTTTTCTTATTTCTTCCATATTATTTGCCTATACTAGATATACTCTGCTATTTGGGATTTTGTAAACTTTACAAAATGAAGGAGCGAGAGAATTCATTCACAGAACATTCTAATATGGCTGCAGCTCGTGTATTCTGTATAAACATACACACAATGTGCTGTACATTCACACATGAAATGAAATCCACAGTGTTCTTAGAATGCTTTCTTAAATAAAAGTTTAAATTAGGAGAATAAAATGAGTAAATTTGTATAAATATAAAAGATAGGTTTTTAAAGCTCTAAAATATATTTTTTATGAATTTAAAACAAAAGAAATAAAGAACGCTTTTTTATTCAGGCACAATTATTCTAAACAAAACCTAACAAATAGATCAGAATCTAAGAGTATATTTTTTAAAGATGACAGACACACTAATATCAAGTGACAGCCCTGCTATTTGTTTAATGCAGTGACTGAGAAATTGAAGACTGCCGGCAACCTACATTGAGGGGGGCCTTTATCACTACATTTGTAAGAAGAGAAATTCCAGGCCAAACAAAATTCACTCTAGCAGTGACCTTTTATTATAGAACATTACAAAGAGTAAGCCCAGTATAGCTGCTAGCTTGGTTTTCTTCTCCTGGAAATGGAATTGAATTATTTCACTTTTAAGCAAATTTTTTCAAGACAGATCTTTACATCCATCATATGTGACAGGTTCCCGTCAATCAGTTTTTCATGAATTAGTATCTGTAATTTATGTAGTAAATACATATATTTAAAAAGTTAAGTACTCATAATCCCTGCTTTGCCAAAAGAAGCAGGGCATTTTTTTCCTTTTCTTAATTTCCCCTCGAGGGGCAAAACCGAAGAACACTTTCATTCTGTTGTAGAACTTTCTGAGCTCAACTTTGTCTCCACACTCACCATGCACTGCATGTTATACTATTGCAAATAACTATGCAGCTGCACATATCAAATACATTTGTAAAAAATAATGCATAAAGAATAAACATTAAATGTATACACACATTAACGCCTTGGTCTCAATAGTTGGTGATTAGATCCTACTTCCGTTTACATATAACTCACCTGAAACCTGTAATAAATTCCATAATCATCCCTGGCCTTATCCTTGCACTGTCAGCACCCTCACTTCTGCCAGCAGCAATGCTGGGAAGCTCACCAGCTGTGTGAGTGGCTCTCTCAACTGAGACCTGGGGCACCTG
Source organism: Dolichotis patagonum (assembly GCA_004027295.1). NCBI lineage: Eukaryota > Metazoa > Chordata > Mammalia > Rodentia > Caviidae > Dolichotis > Dolichotis patagonum. Next base: position 164,180 of record PVJX010001311.1, read on the forward strand.
ATTCCTCCAAAGCAAAAAGGAAACCAATTATGAATGCGCTTTCACTAATTGGAAGAATGGTTATTTTGGAGACAGATGCTCACGTGTGGTTTCCAGGCCCCTGCTGGTGTTGTGCAGGTAAAGGTCTCCTCCACTACTGAGACCCTCTGACCATGCTCTGATCTTTTGGATCAACTCCTGTGTTTCCCCTAAGTAGTTTGCTTCTTCAGGCAAGGTTTATTCTCTGCTCTAACTCTAAATTAGTGGAGACATCAATTTGTGACATTAGGAGTTGTTCACCCCAGGCACAGAGTACGTTGCAGCTCCCTTGGACAGGTTTTATTAGCACATTTCCCTAAGCACAGTTTCTTCAGTCTTAAATTATATCACAGGTCACTGTCATGCTGGCAAACGTTTAATAGGTGGGAATTAAGGGGGGGACCTCAACTTGTACTTTACTGATTTCCCTGATAAATATCCTAACATCATCACTTTCGAGTACTAAAAGTGGATTTTGGCAGAGATGACCAGGGAGCATGCTTTATGTTGTGTTTCCACCACACAGATTTGCAAAACCTAAAGCAACTGAGTTGCATATATAATAGTAAAACATAAAAAACTAGTCAGGACCTAATGCATGTTGGTCATATTTTATCTTTGTTTTAATAAAATTTACTTGCAACTTTATGTAAGCCGATATTGAGTGATAGCTGCATTTTCATAACCAGCCCTCGGATAGTCTAGACACCTTACTAGTTGGCTTTGCATATACTTCAGCATTCTGTGACTATCGGTACCCTACAGAGATAACGGGAGGTGAGTCTGAGGAAGACCTTTCCATTTCTTTCTCCAGTGTTGGGAGGAGGTGGGCCTCACACCTAGTGTGAACTGACCCTCCTTGTCTCTCCTGAGCAAAAGCTGAGTAGAACAGCTGAATAGAACACACACACACAAACTCACAAGTTGAGAAAGAAAGAAAAAAATCCTTAGGAACAGGGAATTTTAGCTCAAAAGGTATAAAGCAAGACTATGACTCTTCAAGTTCGTACTCTGCTAACATTTTTCATTTAAATTATTAAAAGGCACACTTAGCCTCTGCATTGTTAACTTTGCATTTCAGTTTTCCTTAAGAATAGTGGATAGACTTTGCTTGTGTTTCACAAGAAAAGGTTTATAAAAATGATCCCTGTCTCTAAGAGTTTCTGCCTTAAAGATGAACTCATCTCTATGCCACAGGCCTACTGCCCTAGCTCTTAAAAATGGAAATTTTCTAATAGTTTCAGATTCCATTTCCATCCAGTAAAAATTAAAACTTCTTCATGAAAATATCTTGTTAGAAGAAAAATTATTCTTACATAAAATGACTAGCATGGATGTGGCATATCATGTTCTAACACCACCAAAGCATAGTGGTCTTTCCACAGGTGACCACTGAAGAGTAATGGTTTCTAAACTTAGACATGCATCAGGAGAAAATTTCATTGAATGATGGAAATCTGTTTTTAAGGATTTCCCCCTTATTGATTCCAGGGACAGATGTGAGTAGCTCTAGCCTGGTGCAAGATTTTTATGCTGATGAAATGATTAGCACAATCTGTAGTGATGACTACATCTCAGGCTGTATGCTGATTTGAATTTAGCATAGAATGTAGGTGCTGGCTGCCAATTAGTCAGCCATCAAGTACATTAACTCTCTGTTGCTATGTGATACTTCCAGGTCACTGATTTTAACAATAATGACAGCAACAGTTTCGGGGGCTGTGACATTCCGGGTCTGGTGTATCACTTAAGGGGCTCCAGCTCTAAGTCTCCCAATCTGTAGTTGGTATGAGGAGCCCCATTTGGGGGTCTCTGAGAGCCTTAGCAGCTGCAGTTCCTGGCAATGAGCAGACATTGGTGACAGTGTCCTTCAGGAAAGAGATCTGAATTTCTCAAGATAATAGCTCTTTGGGGTTCAGACACTATCCATCTGAGGACAGTCTTCACATTTGACTGGGTTTTTTTTTTAAACTTATTTTAAAACCAATTTTAACATGCTTTTTCACTAAAATATACGAATTTTTATTTAAAAACATATATAATGACTTAAGTAAAAGTTATTTATATAATGAAAAAGATGTACATGCTGCCCATCCTGAATGGGGAAGAACCGAGAAATCATAATAACCAGCTATTCTTTGAAAGTAGTAACTTGGGATGTATTTTTAAGGGTGGGCTTCTTCTTTTTTTTTTTTTTTAAACAACTGGAGATTTTCAGGACTTAGCACTGCTTTTCCTGTAAGCTTTTTTTTCCTAGAAAAATTCTGTTTCATATAGATCTTTAATGAGTATAAGATACAATTACCTTTGCTTTGGATATGTTTTAATTTCAGAAAGTTTTAGCGTCACAGAATATAAAACCGGGAGAATTAATGTGAAATGATTAATAGTAAGAGGATCTAACGATACTCTACTTTTTGAAAATAGAGACCTCTATAAGAGTTTTTAAAAGATCTTGTTATCTGGGAATTTGTGAAAAATTCAAAACGTGGAAGAATTAGGTAGAGAGTTTGAAATGCTAGGTAGATAAAACCTTAATTAAATTTTTGAAGAGTAAGAAGTTCATCATTGAATAAAATTATAAATTGATTCAAATAGTAAGTACCTAATTGAAAAAGAGATTTCCAAAATATCCCAGGGTTAATTTTTTTTAAAAAAGCATAAAATCCGTATTGTATATTTGGTAACTGAAACAACTGTGTAAAATTGAATAATCTCGCAGCGGCTCTATTACTGCACTCTGACCGGCTGACTCAGTCCTGGAGAGGTGGCCATGGGACGGTCTGCCTCGCGTGCGAAGCATGAGGGTCTCCTTGCCAAGCACACGTTCCTCATCTTTTGAAGTGGTGAAAAGGTCTTCACAGAACTCAGTCTCACGATGAAGTAGAATATAACCACTACCATTTTCCTTTTTTTCTGTAGCTCATCATCCTTTAAAGAAAGCTAGGTGGTAAAAGAAAGATGTTTACAAATAACTGAAACTCCATGCAGACCTTCTCCTCTCCACAGCGTTTTTTTCTGGAGCAGAGGTCGCGGGGAGGGCGCTGCTGATTGTAATAGGGTGGGTGGGAGGCAGAGTGTGGTTATCTCCCCCTGGGGCTGGGGAAAGATGAAGGTGTGACCAAGCTGGTAACCCACGTAGCCATCTTTTAGACTGAGATTGTTGCAAGCAGCTGTACACAACTTTTATTTAATTCTTTGTTGCCTGGCAAGAACAAATTATGTTCTATTTAGAGGTGATTCTTTTGCCAATTGTAGGTGCTCTTTTTAAGTAGGGAAGAAAAAATGGAGAGAAAATTAGGCAGTGACATTTCTCTTAAAGTTCTACTTAAAATACAATTAAGGGAAATACATAAAAGAAATTTTAGATGCTTGAATAAAATAATGAACAAAGAAAAAGCCATCTTGAAAGTCAGTCCTCTGATCAGCCCCTTTTATTCTGCTACCTCTCCTGCTTTGTTAAAAAAAGATTTTGATCTAGGGTGTTTTCTCCAAAAATATTTTCTGTAGAATCAATTCACACTCTACTCAAGAAGTAGAACACAGAATTAAACTAGTTATGTAAATCACATGCCAAAGTTTGTTTCTCAGAATAAAGAAATTGACTTTACAAAAAAAAAAACCTTTTAGTTTTGTAGATAAATCTGTTTTTAAATCAACACAATGTTAGTAACTACCATTTCTATACTTCTAAATTTCATTAAGTTACATAATTTTAAATAGCACATATTTTGTTGGAAAGACTTGCCATTTATATTATAATGAAATAAAATGTCTGGGAGTACTTACTATTGTATAATTGATAAACATCTGCTTTGCTGGGTTAAGCAGAGAAAAATAAGTTAATATCGTGCACTTTTGTAACACTCTGCTGAAATAGTCAATCGCTTTTATTGCAACAAACAATGGACCTACATAGTTTTTTCTAAAAAGAAATATAGCAATACTCATGGGTTTAGAAGTAGAAATAATCGACTGTTGAATACATTTGTAATATGGAAATGTGTTACCATTGAGGCAAAATAATTAGACATCCCTTCTCTTGCTCCCTCATCTCATCCTTTCTACCAAAGCTTTTCACCTGAACTTATTCCATATCCTTTCCTGTTCTGGGGCAAGGTCTCCGGAATTTCCCGTCTCTGCGCCAGTGCACCTCTGTTTCTTGGCTTTGAGGCGCAGCCCAGTGGCTGAGCTCCAACTCTAGATTCTGCATGAGTTTGAAAGTTGCCTCTTAAGAGTTTCTCAGTGCAGTTCCTTAGCTCTGCAGTTCCTCCTGTTTATCACATGAGAAAGACTGTGTTTATATATGAAAATATTTCAGGTTCCACTCGCCCTTCAGTGAGCCCTCAACAAATTTTAATTTTTAAATTACTTTTAGTGTTTTTAATTGAAATCTGGTCTTCCGAAAAGATGTCTTTATCCTGCGTCCTGCCCTAAATATTACTCAGCCCCTTCTTAGCTTCCTTTCATCATTTATAGCCAAACATACCTACATTTTTTGTGCGAGTCAGGAGTGGAGTGGGGAGGGAGGGACACCTCTCCTAGTGCTCGCGATACCTCTTATAGCACCTTCCTCTCTGCCCGCTGTCACCTTCTGGACCCTGCTCACTAATCACACACGGTACAGGTTTTGAGTATGACTCTAGATTCATGGAACTCCATGTGAATCGTTCTCCAAGGGACTTTGAATGAGCATCTTAGTTAATGATCTCATCCAACACCCTCACCTAATATTTTCTAAGCCTTTGAAAATCCATTCCATTGGATAAAAAAGTTGTGGCATTTTTATACAATGGAGTACTACTCAGCTATAAAGAATGATCACATCGAGATATTTATAAATAAATGGACACGACTTGAGACCATTCTCTTAAGTGAAATAAACCAAACTCACAAGGGTACATACCATATAGTCTCCCTAGTATGAGATTTGATAAGAGTATATAAGACTTTATGGTAAGCATGAGTCCCCATCTCATAGCTTTGAAGTCTTTCAAAGTTTTCAATCATCAGTTGGAATGGTTTTATCCTGTTTTGTTTGACTATATCATGCGTGATGATATGAACAG